>PVIJ01008364.1:26979-66292 GCA_004024925.1 Scalopus aquaticus | reverse complement strand
GCGCAGAGGGCGCGCCGTTCCGGGCCGCGCCGGCCGCTGCCTGGTCACCCCACAACCGCCCTGGTGCCCCGTGAGCCGGGGGCGCCACTGACGGCGTGGGGAGCGGGCCCGTCGGCCCGGCTCGGCCTCTGTACCGCCTCCCCCTCGCGCGCCTGCCCAGGGCACGAGCCGCAGAGGCCGAGCCTGGAGCAGCGGACGCGGAGGAACGGGCGGCCGCGGACACCGGAGGAGACAGGGAGCGCACAGGAAAGATGCGGGAAACCCGGGCTCACGGCCGAGGGCGGCGGGTTGCCGCGGGGCGCAGACTGCGCGGCGAGCCCCGAGGGGGCGGCCCGAGAGACCCTGGACCCCGCCGCTGCGGGGGCGTGAGCGTGAATGAAGGCGCGAGGGAGAGGCCCGGCGGGAGAGGCCCTGGGGCCACCGCGCGGCCCAGGCTGGGCAGAAACCGGGCACGCGCTGAGGCCCTCGGGCTGCCCGCGGGAGCCGGAGGCCGCCGCGACGCCAATGCTCTGACGCGCTGTTCCCCCATAAACCACGTTTATGAAAGTTGAATGTGGTGACCAATGGCACAGGCCAACGGTGACCCCGCGGCAGCACCCCGAGAGCCGCTCCTCACCCGCCGCGTCCCGGCCGCGCCCTGCGCGCAGCCCGACTGGCCGGCCGGGGCTGCGTGCGGGGGAGGAAGCAGGATTCTCAGTATCTGCTGTGGGGGCAGAACCTCCACTTCGAGGCAGGCACACTGGCTCTTCCCCCAGTGCCAACACGCAGCCCGGCGTGCGCTGTGGCCTCCTGCGGGGGGCTCGGGGTCACCTCGGCTTAAGACGCCGTGTTCTGACCCCCCAGGACCGGGAGCGCGGTGCCGCGCGAGGCTGAGCTCAGGGGTCAGAGGCGCTAAGGCATCGGCTGGTTTCATGCTCCCCAAAGCACAAACACACGAGACACACGAGAACTGGAAGCCTCGTCTCTTCTGCTCGAGACACTTTTCAGAATGTTCTGAAGTTAATTTTGAAACTATGCTTAGGCACCAAAGCGAGTAGTGAGTCCTCGCCTGCCATGTCTGAAAAGTCACCCAACTGAATAAAAGATTTAAAACTACGCGTTCCACAGACCCAAGCGCCGGCTGTTCCTCAGGAAAGCCTCCCAGAGACACCCCCAGGCCTCTGCGGGCTGAACAAACCCCACGAGTGTCCAAAGCCCCCGGCCAAGCCAGAGGCACAGGCGCCCGCACCCGAGAGGCAGGGGGGAGGCAGAGGCCGCTCTGTTCCTCGGGGATCTGGGCTTCCTGCCCCTCACTGCAGACGCAGGAATAAACACACGCCACATGCGCATGGAACATACGTGTTCACGAAAGATGAGCTTGTTTAGAACACGCACCCTCTGGGGCTCCCTGGGTGTGCAGGGGTCAAGTCTCAGCCTAGGGAGCTGTCAGCAGCCACTGCAGCACGAGTTCGATCCCCGGCCAGGGAGCTTCCCACAGGGCGCAGCAGACCCCTCCTGCCTCCCCGCAGCTCCCCTCAGCCGTGGGTTTCAGTGGATCTGCCTGTTCTGCTCCCCACTCTGTCTCTGGGGAGTCCTCTCACCCCCAAACACACACCTCTGGCCTGCACCCCAGCTCTTGTATGCATAAAATAATAACCCCTCTGTCAAAATTCAAACCTCAGTAACAGTAAAACGGTGGTGAGACCCATTTTAATTTCTACAGATAAATGGGCCGTGGAGGAATGACAATTACCATCGTGTAAAGTGAAAGCAAGAACAAGTTCCTTTTGATTTTCCTTTTGATTTAATTCACTTAAATTCTACTTTCCATTTCTTCGGAAAAGAACATTTTCTATGTAGAGCTTGTGAGGACAACGTAAAAAGAAGGGGGCTGCGTACTTATTAAGCCAAGAGACTCTCCAGTACTAATTTCTTTGTACGATACTCCCCCTAAATAAATGCATTTGTATTAAATTCATTGTAGTTCCTAAAATGAACTTTGCAAAACTAGTCTGTCATTACACTTTAAAAACACAAACAAAATTATCCAGGTCTCCTCGGACTCTTTTTAAAGGAAAGAAATGAAAGTGACTTACAGTTGGCACGGAGGGCGGCGGCTAGTCCTTCCTGCTCAGGCACCCACGGCCCCGACTCGCAGGGCCTTAATAATTCATGTCACAGGCGCCACTTTGCCTCCCGACAGGAGGGAGCGGCACAGGAGGTCAGCTTGCATTTTAAAAGAGACACTTGCTTTCTACTTAATCAGTCCTAAATATTTTATTCTGATGTCCCAATGAGAAAAAAAATCCCACAATCTGTCTTGCTCTGGTTTGGGCATAAAGAAAGAATTGATCGGTGATTCTAAGAAGCAATGTAGGAAGCTAAAAGATGAATTAAATGTTCTTTTATCCCATTTCAGTCAATTCCACAAAGAAAATTGCCCTTGAAGTTTTTCAATTAGGCTCTAAATGATACAAACCTGGAAAGATGATATGTAAATCCAAAAAAGGAATATGATAGCCCGTGACTATTAATTCTAGATTTTATTAAAACCAGTTAAAATAAAACTTACTCGCAAGTGATTCTCTGCAGAGTAAAGGGAAGGCAGAGGCACCAATGCGGGTGCTGGCCAAGACCCAGGCAAAACGGTGCCCGGGAGCCAGTTACCCAGTAGAGGGAAGAAATGAGCCCCTCACCCCCCGCACCCCCGTCGGCCAGTCCAGACTGAACTCTACGGAACAAGCGAAACTCGGACAGTCCCGCAGTGGAGAACCCCAACCCCCTCCTGAAAAACATGGTAAAGAAAAGCCAAACACTGTTTTATGAAAACCACACACATTATATATTTAAGCCTGATGACTCAGACTTGCCAATAACATACTTAGGATAAAATATTTAAGCCAAACACTTCACGTAAAAGCTGACAAACAAACTCAGGCGCCTCTTCAAGGAGAGTCTTGATTGAGGCTTCAAAATGACATTCCGAGAAGTTCAGACTAAGGCAACTTTCCTGCAAATCTCCCTGGAGCAAAAGGATAGTCATTCCTTAAAAAAAAATGTTTCTGACTATGAAACAGCTTCTTCGTCATAAATATTTATAAGCTACGGGTTAGAATTTTATTTTTTAATTGTATTACTTTGGACTGGGTAAGGCTGGTTTGCGACATGGTGTATGATTTGGGGTACAGGTTCATCCTCTTTAGCCCTATGTCACCACCCCCCAGCCTCAGCCCCCCATCTTCTCCACCATCCATGGTCCCTCCCCCAAAGGACCTCCACCCTGCTCCCCCCGCTGGCGGCTGACCCCTCGGATTCCTTGGCCGTGTCAGCCCCTTTGAGTCTTTCTACCCCGCGTGGGCCGAGCCGCCCCACTCCCTCACTCGGCACCCCCTCCAGGCCCACCGAGGCAGGGCCTCACCTAAGAGCAGAGCACTACCCCGCCGCGTCTGCGCGTCTCTGTCCCTGCCCGGCTGTCGCTGGGGCCCGGCTGTCTCGCCGGCGTCCCGCGAGTCCGGCTCTCCCTGGGGACGGCGCAGCGCCCACCGGACGACAGCTGAGGGTAACCCCTGGAAAGCGTCGCCCGTTCTCCGCGCACGGGCTCCTCCAAGACCAGCCGGAGGGTAAGGCTGCGGCCTGTCTTCCTCTCCTCGACTTCCCCGATCACCGTCTGTGCCTCCTGCAGGACCCCACGCTGAGCTGCGGCGTGTGGGAGCGAGGCCCCTCGGCCCCCCGAGCAGGGGGTCTCCCGGGAAGCTCCTGCGGCCCGGCCCAGACGAGCATCCTCAGGCGTCGACTCCAAACTGCTCGATTCTGATCATCACCAACCGCCCCCCCAGACCCGAGGGAGACGCGCCTCCGGCACTTGCGTGTTATCTCGGCTGGCTGAGGCTTCCGACACACCTTGGTGTGGTGGGTTCACATTTTCCAGCTTTCACTGACCACTGAAAACTCCGTGTGTAAAGCAGCATCCGACTGAACACACGTGGCCACTCTGAAGTGGTCACAGCGGCCGAGCGCCCGGCACTCCCGCCGCCTCGCACCGCTCACTGCCATCGTCGGGGAGCACTCGCGAGACCCGCCGTCTGAGAAGGCGCGAGCCCGTGGCCAGCACCGTTGGCTCCACACCACGACGCCCACGCGCCCCGGACGGGCTCGTCCGCGTAGCTGGCACCGGGACCCCAGCGCCTCCCGCGGGCTGTCTGCTGAGCCTGTTTAGGGAGCACGAAGGTGGCGCCGGGCAGATCGGCCGCCTGCCGTCTGGCTCATGTCCCTTCGCCCCCAGGGCCGCCCAGATTGCTGCCAAGGGCAGGGTTTCTTTGGCGGTGAAGGCTGAGCCTCCCACTGTCCACACACAGGCGCGGCATCTGTCCACTCACCCGCCGGACAGGCCATATCCAGATGGCCGTGGGGACTGTCCGTAATGCCCGGTGGACGTGGGCGTGAAGGCGGCCCCGGATTTCACATTGGACACCCTGTGGGACGCAGCCGTGGGTCGCGGGCAGGTCTGTGTTCGCGGCTCCGATGACCGTTCGTGCTGTTTTCCCTAATGGCTGCACCAGCTTCCGCCCGCGGGGGACAGGGCCCGGCCCCCGCAGGCCCTCTGGCCTCTGACGACAGCCACTCGCCTCGTAGGTGTGAAGTGGCATCGCCTGGTGGTTGTCACCGCAGCTCCTCGCAGAGGGTGACGCTGGTCCCCCGACGTGTCTCTTCTCCCAGCCGCAGCCGCAGAACCGCGGGGATGGACGGCTGGGCAGTTTCAGGGGCGGCCGGAGCCCCGGTGCCGCAAACGCCAACTTCAAGCCACGGAGCAGCAACTCATCTCTGCTTCAGATGTTTCCGGAACGGGGAGCAGCGCTGCAAGCCACAGCCGGGGGCAGAGGAGCGGGGAGGGCGGCGCAGGAGGCCTTTCTTGGGGCCCGACTTCGCAGTCTCAGGGGTAGAAACGAGGAAATCCACAAGCACACGTGAGGGTCTGTAGCCATTTTTTTTAAGATTTATTTATTTACACATACAAGAGCTGGGGTGCAGGCCAGAGGTGGGGGGGTGAGAGGACTCCCCAGAGCCAGAGTGGGGAGCAGAACAGGCAGATCCACTGAAATCCACTGCTGAGGGGAGCAGCGGGGAGACAGGAGGGGTCTGCTGCGCCCTGTGGGTCAGCTCCCGGCCGGGGATCGAACCCGCGCTGCAGCGGCTCGGGACAGCTCCACAGTGCTGCGCTTAACCTGTTGCGCCACCAGGGAGGCCCCTATATTCATTTTTAAAATACCTTTTCTCTGTTTCCACTTGCTCCATGATTGTCTCTTTTTAAAGATGAAGAGACCTTCCCGCCCAGGGCCCCGGTCCCAGCCTGGCAGGCAGGAGCGGCCGTTTCTTGAGCAGAGGGGGAGGGGCAGCCCCTCTCGCACTGTATGGGGTGGGGGGTCCTCCCTTTCCCAAGGAGCACCTGGATGAGAGGGAGCAGACACAACCACATCTCAGGCTAAATGTCAAATGCTTTTTTTTTTAAGAACGACCGAGGCAGGTACGTGAGAAAATATTAGCCCAGTACCAAAGCGCCGGCTCTGAATGACCTAGAAACACGACACCGAGGAGCCCGGCCTGGAACACGCCAAGGGCGTAACCCACAGCCCCGGAGAGACCCCGGCGGACGAGGTGCTCACGCGTGTCTCGCTTTCTCAAGGGAACCTCGTGACTCTTCTGTGCAGTGAAATTTTGGCCAAATCGACAAACCGTCGGAGGGATCTGGACTCCAGGTGGTTCTAGATGAAGAGCCGAGGCCGGCGGGTGACCACCAAGCCGAGTGGCCGCTCCCTGGAGGGTCAGCCCCAGGCAGCCTGACCCTTCTGCGGAGCCAGCCCCGCTGGTCATCACATCTGCGGGGGCAATGCCGAAGAGGCCACTCGTGGCAGCACCACCTCGCAGACGGGATGGCTTTTCTGGCTTAAAACTGTGAGGAAACGGCACAGGGTATATGTGAGTGCTAAGATGACAGACAGACAGAGAACAGACGGACGGACAACGGACGACGACAGGCAGGTGGGTGGGCAAAGTGCCAATCCACAGGGGGACGGAAGACCACATCTGAAACTCAGCAACTCGCATCAGCCGACGCTGTAACACGTGTCACTTAATCCCCTCTGCCACCGGCCGGAACGAAGGGACGGAGAACAGCTCGTGAATTTTGCAGAGTCCCAAGGAACACCCGGGGGCAGGGGAGAGCCACTAACTCATTGAAAGAAGGCTACAGGACGGACCTCCATGTATTAGAGAAACAACACAGGAAAACGAAATGGGGTGACTGCCCCCGGGGACCAGCCCTGATGAAAGTTAACGAAGGCGCCGGCGCAGAAAAACGAGCCGGAAAAAACGTCCAGCCCCAGAACCCCACGAGTCAGCAGCTCAGCAGGGCGAGCTCCTCGCGGGCGCAGCGAAGCCTCGGCCACGTCTCCGCGCCTCACCAGCACGCGGGTGCGATGAGACGGCGGCCGGAGGGCCAGAGAACCCCGGAGCGCGGCGGAGGCCGGTCCTCGGGCACCGGCACGTCCACCGGAGACGCGGCCGGAGGGCGCCCCTCTGAGGCCCTGGGGCCCCAGCCCAGTCAGAACACGAGGCCAAATGAGAGACGCCGCGGCGACATCACAAACCTGGCCCCGGTGAGGGTGAGTCGGTTCTCAGAGAGGCCCAGGGGGCATCAAGTTGAGGGGCCGAGACGGACAACTTGCCGGGGCCGGGAGACCCGCTGGACGCCAGCCCCATGCTGGGGCGCCGGCGACGAGATCTCCAGAGACTCCTGCTCCTACGGAACCCGGAGAATCTTCAAAGCAGGCACAGATGATAATTACAATGCAATTGTACAAAAATGCAAACACAGACCCAGGAACTTACAGAAGTTGAAAGATGCATGCACTTGATCTCAGCCACAAGGGCGAGCAGCAATAAAAAGGATGGATTTGAAGACTGCTTCATGCAAAGAATAAAGCAAAATACAGGGGCCTCCCTGGTGGCACAACAGGTTAAGTCTCGGCCTCTGAAGCTGTCGCAGCCCCTGCAGCACGAGTTCGATCCCCGGCCGGGGAGCTTCCCACAGGGCGCAGCAGACCCCTCCCGTCTCCCCACTGCCCCCTCAGCAGTGTGTCTCAGTGGATTCTGCTCCCCACTCTGTGTCTGGTGAGCCCTCTCGCCGCCCCACACCTCTAGCCTACACCCCAGCTTGTATGCATAAATAAATAACTTAAAAAAAAGAAAGTGGAGCAACCAAAGATCTTGGGCGCAGACAGACTGAAGAGAACTGCGGGGAGCTCACGCCGTGGACTCACCCAGCACGAAAGGGGCGAGCTGGCCACAGGCAGTGAGGAGGCCTTTAAAACTCGAGGCTGGGAACAAGGAGAAGCGGCAGGAACCCGTCGGCGACACCCCACATGAAGCTCAGAGCTGGCCCCGACCCAGGCCGTCCAGGGAAGCTCTGAGCAGGGAGCGCGGGGGGAGGGGAAGGGAGGGGAGGGGCGTGGCGGCCCAGGGGCTGCGGCGGCAGCAGGCCTCTCACCCCGGGAGGCCCAGGGGCGTGCGCCGCGAGATGCTGCTTTTCATGTCCACCATGTTTCAAATAAAAAGCGTTGACCAGTCCCAGGCTGCCTCCTGGCTCTGCGGGGGCCCCTGGCTCCAGCCAGTGACCGCTCCCCCCACGCCACCCCGGGGCCGGAAGGAGCCTTCAAAACAGCCGGTGACACCCCCCACGCGCAAACCTGCCCTGGTCTCCTTCCATTCCTATCTCTGACAATCCCAGTAATGTCCTGACTTGGCCTCTGGCCTCTCCCTACTCGAAGGCAAGGGGCCGGCTGCCCTGGGCCTGTGGCCACGGGCACCTCTCCCTGGGGGCCGGGCGCAGAGCGTCCCCTAACGGGCCACGTCAGCGGCCGACCCGGGCATTTACAAACACGAATGTAAGGAGATGGTACGAAAAGCCAAATCTGGAAGCGGACGGAGACACGCGTGCAGACGAACGAGATCTGGCCCAAGCGCCGTAACGTGAGCAGTTCAGCTGCCGCTCTCACCACGCCGAGGGGTTAGCGGACAGACAGGAGCACCTCAGCCGAGGCCAAAACCGGCGCCGCTTCGGGAAACGGCCGCGCCTCTCGAACCCACGCCGAGCGCTGACTCTGCCTCGGCGTCCGACAAGCTGGGCAGGTAAGCCCGCAGGGGCCTGGGGGGCGAGACGCCGCCTGCAGAGGCCTGCGTGCCCCAAGCCGCCGCTATGGCAATAAAACAAAGGCAGTCGGTGAGGAGATGCAACACCCATCCACAATTCAGCAAAGAAAAACCTCAGCCCATTTGGAGGGGAGGAAACGCACTTGGCTTGCTAAGGAGACTCCCCGAGGACAGCACCAGGGAGGCGGGGCGTGGCCGGGGGTCCCCGGGGAGTAGACCCCCCAGGCCGCAGGGGGCACGGTCTGTGCACAGGACTGAGGCTCCTCGGAGGCGGTCTCGGGGCGAACAGTGACGTCGGGCTGTTTTCTAGATTTTCGGCCATCTCCCTGCGTCTCAGTGAAAACGGGAAATAATAAAGACCAGAGCACAGCGGGGTAGCTGGGACAGAACAGGAGACTCCTCGGCTGGCCATGCGTGTGTGTGTGTGTGTCTGCGTGTGTGTGTGTCTGTTTCTGTCTGTCTGTGTGTGTGTGTCTGTGTGTGTGTGTGTCTGTGTCTGTCTGTCTGTCTGTGTGTGTCTGTGTGTCTGTCTCTGTGTGTGTCTGTCTGTGTGTGTGTCTCTGTGTGTGTCTGTGTGTCTGTCTGTGTGTGTGTGTCCGTGTGTCTGTCTCTGAGTGTTTCTCTGTGTGTGTGTCTGTGTGTGTGTCTGTATGTGTCTGTGTGTGTGTGTGTGTGTGTCTGTGCAGGCCTCTGGGAGTCTGAGCAGTAACTACAGCACAGCTATAGCGCGATTTGAAGCACACTACACACTCCGTGTATCATCTCCTCCTCGGACGCCCTCTAGGGCTCCGTCCCGCCTTCTTTTAAAAACTTCTCCAATTAAATGCTTCAAATCCGCGTGAGAAACAGACGTGGGTGCCCGAGGCTGCCAGGCAGCAGGAGCCCAGGCCCTGGCGCGGGCTGAGCCGGGCTGTCTAGCAGCCGATCCCCGCGTGGCCGTCAGAGGGCGCCGCGGGCCCACCAGTGGCCCTGAGCAAGCTGCGCGCCTGCGGCGGACACACTCACTCATCAGGAGGGGGCCGGCCGCCGCTCTCTGCGACAGAGGGATGCGCGTCAGCCCGTGTTCTCCGCCAGGGCCTGAGACCCACGGGGCAGAGCGCCAGAGACGGCTCCCCCAGCGAGGCTACGACAAATCAATTCCGACCTTATGGGTTTTCTTCCTTTTGTGACTCACTTTCCTTCTCCAGGCCCGATGTCCAGGCTCCGGTAACACTTAAGCACCCCTGCGCTTCCGGCTGAGAGCAGCAGCAGCGAGGAACCCCTCCCCTCCCACCCCAACACCCAACACGGCGAGGGGCACAGCCGGGCTCAGGCCAGCGGGGCCGCGGCCAGCAGGGAGAGAAGTGGCGGACGCTTCTTACGTCTGGCTCACCGCCCGGCGCATCCAGGCTGCAGCCGCGAGGGAAGGCGGCGCGCCCCGGCCCGGCCGAGGAGGCCACAGAGGCCTGGCTGCCCTGCCGCCCCAGAAAGAGCACTGCGCAGGGAGAGCCCGGAAAGCCCCCTGAGCCCCCGAGCCCCCGAGCCCCACCGAGTGCCCCACTGGGCCCAGCTGAGCAGCGCTGGGCACGGCCGCGTGAGGACATCACAGAGGGCGGCAGAGAACTCCCCAGAAGGAGAGAGACGTGAGATCCAGTCCCACGTGGGGCAGAAACGGGCCCCCGCAACGTGCACAGGCAGCGGTGGGAGGAGAAACGCGCGAACTTCACGCTGATGCGGGGCTGAGGCTGAAATATGTGAGGGATTCTGCAACCCCACAACCACCACCAAGCAGTCCAACTTACAAGCGGACAGAGGACACGGAGGGACAGCTCTCCAGAGGAGACGGCAGGCCCACGGGGAGGCGCTCGGCCCTGGGAGGGCGCCTGTAGCCCAGGGGAGGCGCCAAGGGCTGGGGGCCGTGGGGGGCACCACTGGGTGTGAACTGGGGCAGCCCCCAGGGAGGACAGCGTGGAGATGCCTGGAAAACAGGCCCCTGGGACCCAGCACCTCCACTCCTGGGCACTTCTCTGAAGAGAACAGAAACACGACTGAGAAGCAAGACCAGCCAAGGACTCGAGCTGAGGACAGGAGCCCACTGCACTCCCAGCGTCCACTGCGCACCATTTCAGCAGACAAGCCATGGACGCCTCCAAAGTGTCCGCTGGCAGAAGAACGGATAAGACGACGTATTTATGAAAGCACAGGGGGACACCGTGCGGGCACACAGCACATAAATGTCTCACAAAAGAAGGAGACGTCGTGCACCTGCACTCACCTATGTGAGGCAAGAGAACGTTCCAGGTGGTGACACCGCTGCACGAGGGACGTGGTGCCCCCGGCAGCACTGGGCAGCCGGGGTGGTGCAAGCGAGGCCACCTGGGTCTGTGTGACCCCACTCTGTGATGACCACAAAAGGGCAAAATGGCCAGACTGTGTATCTCTCAAAACAGCCCCATCGCTAAGCGACACTTGAAGGTATATATATCTGCAGTGGAATATTACTCGGCCATGAAAAGGGGGAACAACATGGATGGACCTGGAGGGCTGTATGCTAAGTGGAATCAGTCAGAGGGAGAAGCACAAACAACACACGATCTCACTTTCTGAAACCCAAATAAAACAAATCATAACAAAACTCATAGAGGAGGCAAACAGACTGGTGAATGCCAGAGGCAGAGGGTGAGAGGAGGGTGTGGGGCAAAAGTGGGCAAAAGAGGTCAAAGGGCTCCAACTTCTGGTTATAAAATAAGTAAGTCACGAGGGTGCGACATCAGCTTGGCGACGACACTAATAACGCTGTTTTGTGTATTCAAAACCTGCTGAGAGTAAAATTCAAAAGTTCTCATCAGAAGGAAAAAACAGGTGTCACTGTGTTTGGGGGCGGGTGTTAACGAGACAACCGTGTGGGCACCTCACCACGTGCACACGCACAATCGCTAAGTCGGTGCCCGCTCGGACTTCCTTTTTTTTTTTTGAAGACTGATTTATTTATGCATGCAAGCTGGGTACAGGCAGAGGCGTGGGGCGGCGAGAGGGTTCACCAGAGACAGAGCGGGGAGCAGAACAGGCAGATCAGAAACACACTGCTGAGGGGAGCAGCGGGCGAGGCAGGAGAGGTCCGCTGTGCTGTGTGCGACTCTCCCCAGCCGGGCGTCGAACTCGCATCGCCGCAGCCACCGACAGCTCCACAGCGCAGCGCCCAACTGCTGCGCCCCCGGGGAGGCCCTTGCTCAGACCTTCTGACATGGTGCCAGACACGTCGCTGTGAACCCTTCCGTTTTCTTTTCCCCTCTTCTTTACTGCAAAGCGAAGTAGCCCCGCACCTGCCGGCAGCGCGTCGGGCCCATGGCTGAGCGCTGACACTTCGGGCACTGCAGGCTGGAAAGAAAGAGGGGAGCAGAGGGGAGGGGGCGCCGGGCCGGGGCTTCTGGGCAGCTGGGCTGGGCCACGCGTCCTCCGGAGGCTCCGACTCTGCACCCAAGACCCTCACAGCGCACGCCCCCCGCACCGCCCCTCGGGGCTAAGGGTCTTCTCGGCTCACTTAACGCAGACGTTGGGGGCAGCAGCCTCAGTCTGGGCAGAAAACTAAACCCCGGGCCGGGCCGGGCGGGGCGGCCTCTCCGCTAAGGGGCTCGAGGAAGCTGGGAATGAGCCGGACGCAGCATCGCCGGGGCCGCCCCCGCCCGCTGAAGCGTGCGTGGTGGTGCTGGCCTAATCACAGCGGCCGCCGCTCCCTGGGACACAGCCGCGGCCGGCGCCTGGGCCGGGGAGCGGCCGCGGAGCCCCGGGGAGCTACACCCCCAGCCCCGGCCGCCGCAGTCGCCCACTGGCCTGAGCGGCGTCGCTGCCACGCCGGAGGGCCAGGACCAGAGAGGCCGGAGGCGCGTGAGCGGCGAGGCCTGCGCTGCAGCCCAGTGGTTTTATAAGGTCAATTCAGGATGTTTGCCGAGAAAAGCCGCACAAGCGCTGGACGCTGTCTGGGCGGGAAGGAAACGGGCCTCACCGAGCACCGGCTCCCACAGAGCGGTGTGTTCGGCGTCTGCAGCCCTGACCTCAGGCGAGGGTGACCGCATGCGGCCGGCACGCCGAGCGGGCAGGCCCCACACCTGGCCCTCACTGAGAGCCAGGAAGCACCCCGAAGGCGCGTGTCACCGCCACAGGGCAGGGCGAGGGACCCTGGGACCCCCAAACCTGCCCGCTCTGGACGGCTCTGCCATGCGCATCCAGACAGACCTACTCCAGTGCGGAGCGTCGGCGTGCGATGGAGAGAAAGAACATCAACAAACAGCTTCCAATCATACACCCACAGTCACCCGCCCCTGGGGCAGATCTCGGCCCAGCGGGGTGCCAGGCAGGGGAGCTGAGGCCCGAGAGCTCCCCCACGTCTGGGCCCCCTGGGGGGCCACAGGGAGGGCAGAGGGGCTGGCGCGTCTGGGAGGAAGGAGCAGATCCAAGGCCAAGTCCAGCCCAGGCCGCCGGTGCCCTCCCCGCGGGCTCTCGGCCGCGTCCCGGGTCTCCCAGCGTCCCCTTCCGTGCCCCAAGCCCAGCCGAGAAGCCAGCGCGGCCTCTCCGCGCCCCTGCCCGGCCTCCCCAGTCTCCTGCCTCCTGCCTCTCCAGCCTCCCTGGGTGAGGCAGGGGGCCGGGAACCCCCTTCCCCTGGGACCCCGTTACACGCCCTCCGCACGAGCAGCCTTCCACGTTCAAGCCCAGCCCATCCAGCCACCCCAGGGCGACAGAAAGGCCCAGAACAGACTCGCCGCCCCACCACAGACAGCCAGGGCCGCTCCTCTGACACCTGAATGACCGCGTCCCCCGCCCACGGCCACCGAGGCCTGCTTGCCACCAGTCCTCCTCAGCCTCGGGCGGTGGGTGCGGAGAGAGGCGCCGTCACCACTCACCTGTGAGGAAACGGAGACTCGCAGGAGACGGGGACCCCGCCCCGCCGCTGGGCCAGGGGGACGGAACGATGTCCACGGGGTCCAGACGCGGGAAGAAGGGCGTGTGGCTCGTTCACGCCGGCCGCAGGGTCCACAGGACAGTCTGAAGTCGGGTCTGGTCACCAAAACGCCGGCCTGACCCAGCCCCCGGCAGCCCCCGGCCTAGGAACATGGATTCGCCCCGGCCGCGCAGGGCCCTCGGCCTGACTCCTCCCGGGGAGGCGGCCGGAGACGCCGCGGGGCAGGCAGCCCCGGAGGGGCCGAGGGGGCGAGTGTGTCCACCTGGAAGGCGAGTCCGTCCTCAGAGCAACGGGGGCACCACGCTCAGACGCCCGCGCACGGCCACCCCTCTGCCTCCCCAGCGAGCGCCCGTCCCCACGCGCCCCGCCCTCCGCCCAGCGCCCTCGGGACGGCTGTCCGGGGAGAGCGGCCGGGGGGGAAGCTCGGGACACGCTCTGATCCGCGGTCTCGCGCCCGGCAGGGCCAGCTCGGCCCGGAGGCTCTCCCGCTCGGGGTCGCCCAGGCCTCGTTGCTGAGTGAAGCCGCGGCGTGCTGCCCGGGCTGGCAGCAGCTGGGGGCGACCCGCACGAGACGGCGGCCACGGCCACCGAGAGCCGGGCCCAAGGACACGCGCTGACGCGAGGGGCGAGGGCGGGACGCGCCCGCCGACCGCTCCCGAGCACGAACAGGCGCCCGCGCGCCAGCGGCGCAGACATGCGGCTTTCTCCTCGGCGGGCGCACGGGCAGCCTCGCCGTGACAGCAGGAAGACGCCGCCAGGGTGGCAGCGCGCGCTTCTGCTCGAGCCGCTGCTCAGACTGGGCGGTCACGCGTGACTCGCAGACAAAGGAAACTTAACTCAGTGATGTCCCGAAGGCAGAAAAATGCGGGGGCCGCGGAGAAGCCCGGGGCCCAAACAAGACACCGCCTTCCCGGCGACACGCCTCGGACACGGGAACACCCAGCATTGACACGCATGTTCGCCCGCGCGAGGCCCGGGTGTATTCTCACTAGGGGAACATAAAGACACAGGAGATCAAGAGGGACGGACGGAGAAACAGAATTTGGGGTGATGAAGACTCTTGGTGAAAAGATTGGCCCACAAAACTACAATCGCGCTATGGCAACAGCAGCTTACGTTTTCTTAGAGGACACCCCCCCAAATTCACCACTTTAAAGTGCACGATTCACTGGTTTCCCGTATATTCACAGAGCTGTGCGACCGTGGGCGCCGTCATTCTAGAACATTCCAACCCCCCAGGGAGACCCGGACGGCTCGCGGCAGCCCCCCCCACTCCGGGCCAGGCAGCGCTCTCTGCGTCCTGTCTCTGGGGCCCGTGGGCGTGGGGCGTCCTCATGCCAGTCCCGACGGGCGACGGGCGCCGCTCCAGCGCGGCCTGTTTAACCCGCACGCAAGCGGACGCTACGGGGCCGTCTCCAGCTGGCGCCATCGCAGCGCGCACTGCCGGGAACAGCGGCCACAAGCTCTGGCAGACACACGCTGCGGTGCTCTCGGGCGCAGGCGGGGAGGCTGCGTCATCCAGCAACTCCGCGCTCCACTTTCTGAGAGACCGGCACGCTGTGTCTGAGCGGCTGTGCCACCCTCCTGCCACACAGGAGGGCCCCCATGCCTCTGTCCCCCACAACATTTGTGATTTTCCGTTTCTAAGACGCTCTTTAGTCAAGCGTTCCGATGAGGGGCAGAGAGTGCTCTTGGGGTTCTTTTGGTTTGTTTTTCCCCTGGAAGTTACCAGAGAAATAAAAAGTCGAACTGCAAGGGGGTAAATAAAACTGTTACTATTTGCAGATGGTGTGACTGTCTAAACAGGAAACTCTAAATGTCTCCGGAAACGCTCCTGCCGCGATACAGCCCGGCACGGTCAACTGCCAGTGCCGTTCCCAGGCTGGTTCATCAAGCAGCAGAGCCGCTGACCCAACAGCAGACAGGCAGCAGCTCCACGGGGCGTTTCTGGGGCTTCACTGAACAGTGTCCAACGAACGCAAAGGGCCGCGGTTCAAGAACACGAAACTCCAGCCCCTGTGAGCTCCACGCTGATGTGAAGATTCAATTTAATTCCCATTAAAAATTCAAAAGGGGACCTCCCTGGGGGCGCAGCGGTTGAGCGCTGCTCTGTGGAGCTGTCGGCAGTGGCAATGCGAGTCCGATGCCCAGCCGGGGAGAGTCCCACATGGCGCAGACGACCTCTCCTGCCTCACCCGCTGCTCCCCTCAGCAGTGTGTTTCCGCCTCTCCGCCTGTTCTGCTCCCCACTCTGTCTCTGGTGAACCCTCTCGCTGCCCCACGCCTCTGGCCTGTACCCCAGCTTGTATGTATAAATAAATCAATCTTTAAAAAAAAATTCAAAAGGAATTTTTGAGAAACTGGACCACTGATTCTAAAATTTGTGTGCAGAATTAAAGGCCAGCGGTCACCACGGCACCAGAGAAAAGGAAAATGGGCTCCGTCCTAAAGAGTCTCGGAGCTCTAGAGCCAGACAGGCGAGGCGCTGTGGAGGCCAGAAAGGTGACAGACAGAGAGCCGGGAGAGAGCCCCACGCCCACACCTGACCTCTGATAAGATAAGACGCCCATGACCACAGGGGACAGAGACTGTCTCCGTGATAAGCGGTGTGGAGACTGGCGAGCCCCACGCAGAGCAGGGAAGGGGGGTGACGCGCTCACACCACCCAGAGAAATACATTCCAGATGGAGTCAGGATTAAGGGGCCTCCCTGGGGGCGCAGGGGCTAAGTTCCAGCACTACACAGCTGTCCGCAGCCACTGCAGCATGAGTTCAGAGTTCGATCCCTGCCCAGGGAGCTCCCACAGGGCGCAGCAGACCCCTCCTGTCTCCCCGCTACCCCCTCAGCAGTGGGTTTCAGTGGATCCTCCTGTTCTGCTCCCCACTCTGTCTCTGGGGAGTCTTCTCACCACCCACACCTCTGGCCCACACCCCACCTTGTGTGCATAAATAAATAAATCTTAAAAAAAAAATCAAGGTGGGGGGCCTCCCTGGTGGCACAAGAGATGAAGTCTCAGCACTATGAAGCTATAGGCAGCCCCTGCTGCACGAGTTCGATCCCCAGCCAGGGAGCTTCCCACAGGGCGCAGCAGACCTCTCCTGTCTCCCCGCTGCCCCCCTCAGGAGTGGATTCGCCTGTTCCACTCCCCACTCTGTCTCTGGGGAGTCCTCTCGCCACTCCCACCTGTGGCCTATACCCCGGTTCTTGCACGCATAAATAAATCTTTTAAAAAAAAAGTCTTGCAACAATAAGACAGTAAGATCCTCAGGCTAAAACAGCCCAGGGTGTCAGCAGCACAGACACAGTGGTGACTCAGCCCCCGTGCAAGGGGGTTAAAGGACGGGGACCCCCTCATTAGAAAGCGTCTCCGCAGAGAAAGAGAACACTGGATGATTAGACAGACACCCCACGGATGGGAGAACCATACCCTGATAAGGAATTAATACCCAACATATGTCTACAAAAACTCGTTCACTCCAACAATAAAAAACAAATAAGGGCCTCCCTGGTGGCGCAGCGGTTGAGCGCTGCGCTGTGGAGCTGCCGGCAGCGGCGACACCAGTTCGACGCCTGGCTGGGGAGAATCCCACATGGCGCTGCAGACCTCTCCTGCCTCGCCCGCTGCTCCCCTCAGCAGTGTGTTTCTGATCTGCCTGTTCTGCTCCCCGCTCTGGCTCTGGTGAACCCTCTCGCCGCCCCACGCCTCTGGCCTGTACCCCAGCTTGTATGCATAAATAAATAAATAAATATTTAAAAAACATATTCTTTAAAAAAAAAAAAAACAAGCCAACGAACGAGCGGTCGACAGACAGTAACGGACACGGCGCCGCGGACCCCAGGAGACGCGCGAGACGCGCCCACGGGCTGCGAACGGGAGGGGTGGGGCCTGAGCCAGGAAGCAGCTCTCCCCCGACGCCCCCTGACGCCCCCCCGACGCCCCGGGCCGCGCAGGCGCTGGGAGGGCGCGGAGAACACGGCGGGCTCGCGGAGGTGGGGTGAGCGTGGCCACCGCACAGAGCCCCGCGGGCACCTCACCAAACCCAAGCGGAAACGCCCGCGACCAGCGTCCCCAGGGCGGCCGCCCGCAGACCGACCCGGCGCTCCCAGCGAGGCCGCGCGAGCCTCCCCCGGACGCCAGGAAAGGGCGGCGCCGCGGCCCACAGAGCGGAGCCCCGCGCAGCAGCCGCAGCAGGACAGGCGCCTGCGCTGAGGGCGGAGAGGGCGGCCGGGCCAGGCCTGACCTTGCGGGCCGGCTGCACTCAGACGCGCCCCCGGGTCACCTGCATCTTCCTCGTGAGCTCCCGGCAGGCAGCACGCGCGGACCGAGGTGCTGGGCCTCGTGCGGAGCGGAGGGGCAGGGCCTCGCGGGGGCCCAGAGGTGTCCAGACGTTTCCAGGGCAGAAAGAGCAGACAGGCCGTCCGCGGCCGAGAAGGACACGAGCCGCGGGGGTGGGCCGGGGCGGAACCGCACCCCGGGAGAGCGGCTGCTGTGACCTAACCCAGGGAGAGATGGTCCAGGCCTGCGCCCGCACAACCTCCGCACTGCCCGACCCGCAGCCGCTGCAGGGCGGTCCGCCCACGCGCACAGCGCCCGGCGCCAGCGGGCTCTGGCCGACCTCGGCGGCGCCACTCCACGCTCCTTGCTGAGTGTCCGACTGTCGGCCCGAGCGGAAGGGCGGCCGTTGGCGGAAATCGATGGAAACCCGCTTTGCTCCTGCGAGGCGCCTTCCATCCAGCCCTCTGACGGCTCGGGGGGTCGTCCCGGCAGAACGGGGCGCCACGCCGCGCTGCGCAGGTGGCAGACCCCTGGGGGGCAGTGTCTGCGCACGCGCACCTCCAAGCCGGCCAGCCCGCGCTCCCCGAGAGCACCGCCACGGAGAGGGCTGCCCCGGCCAGCCCTGCCCGCCCCGCTGGTGTCAGATCCGCCCGACTTCGGGTTCCTGCCGCTCGGCACCGGGCAGGCTCCCGCGCGGGACAGGTCAGCCCGCCTGGCACGCGGGTCCTGGGAGCCGGGGACCTGCCCCGTGCGCCCACCCGGCTCCCGCCGCCGGCCCCGCTCGCCCTGCGTCCCTCGTTCTCTCTGGCCCACCACGAAGAGCAGGCAGTGGGCACACGAGGCCGCGTCCAGGGCACTGAGGGGCCACGGGACACCCCCCCCCTCCATTTGCAGTGAAATTCTGCAGACTCGGTGATGACGGAAGAATGGGGGGAGGGCGGTTCTCGGGGGTCTCCGCGCGTCTAGGCACGCGCCGCGCTCACTCCCGGGGAAGGGGGCGGCACGCGCCGCTGCTAGCTCTCCGCCGCCCGCCGGAGCCACAGCGTCAGCTGCGGGCCTCGCAGGGCTGCGGGGCGCCCGCGGGAGCAGGGACTGCGGAATCTGACACGATTACGTAACGTGGCTCTGACTCAGCAACCCCCTTTCCAGAGCCTTCCTAAAATAGCCCTTCCCCACGTGTGACAGCGCCAGCCCGCGCCCGCGCTGTCTTCACAGCCAGCTCTGCAAAAAGCGGCTTCCACTGGCAGATCAAGTGCTGCGTCTACACCCGCGCAGGGCACGGGCCGGAATCCCAGTGGACACAGCTGGCCTGACGGCCCAGCCTCGGGGAGGGAGAGGGGAAGCACAGGCCTCCGCGCAGCCGGGGGCGCAGGCTGGGCGGCACTTCTGGGCACAGCTGTGCAGCTGGCAGGGCTGGCTGAGCCGGGCCAGGGCCCAGAGGTGAACAGTGTGGGGGCCTGCCCGCGCTCCCCCTTGGGGTGTGTCTGAAAGCTTTGCAAGATTCAAGAAGGGGGGCCTCCCTGGTGGCGCAGCAGTCACGCGCTGCTCTGTGGAGCTGTCGGCAGTGGTGACGCGAGTTTGACGCCCGGCCGGGGAGAATCCCACATGGTGCGGCAGACCTCTCCTGCCTCGCCCGCTGCTCCCCTCAGCAGTGTGTTTCTGATCTGCCTGTTCTGCTCCCCACTCTGTCTCTGGTGAACCCTCTCGCCGCCCCACGCCTCTAGCCTGTACCCCAGCTTGTATGCATAAATAAATAAATCTTAAAAAAAAGAATTCAAGAAGGGAACCCTAAGGAGATCTCAGCGGCCCCGGCGCCTGCGGGGTGAAGGCCCCGCTCGGTCCCTGCAGCGCACAGCCTGCTGCTCCCGCACCTGCCCCCAGCTCAGGGCTTGCTCGATCCTCCTTTCTCCGAGGCCCTCCGGCCACTCGGAAGTCCCTGCCGCAGAGCTGAGGCTCAGGGCCCGCCCGTCGGGGCTGCCTGCCCGCAGCGCCCGCTCCTGGCCCAGCCCTGCTCTCCTCAGCGGAGCCAGTGTGAGCACGGACCTGAAGTCCACCGAAAACAGAAGGACGTGAGGAGGAGAGAGGCTGGGCAGGCGGGCCCTGAGGTCCACCGCCAGGGTCTCCCGGCGGGGGCAGCACGCACAGCGCCGTGGGGCTTCTGCCCCCACCCGTGGGCCTGCACCCGCCACAGGGCGAGAATCTGGGGCCCTCCCCCGCTCTCTGCTCTCATCTCCCACCCCAGCTGCTCTGCCCACCGTCTCCCGTGTCCAGCCAAACACATTCTGGGTTTGAAAAGTTTTAGCGGGACAAGAAAATAAAATCAAGCTCGTGTAGCGGCGCTGGACGAATATCTGATAGAGCAGAAGAGCTGCCCTCTCCCGTTTCGGAGAAGCAGCGACAAATCCCAAGCCCAAATTTGAAACTTCGGGAAAGTGACGTCAACTTTCCCCTTTGCGGGGGAAGAAAGGCAGGAGCCCCTCGGAGGGCGGCTGGCGCCGAGGGCGCTGGAGACCAGCGTGGCCGGTCACGACGGACGCACAGACTCCCCGGGGCGGCGGGGTGGAGCCGGGGGGTTCGGGAGGGAGAGCCGAGCTGGCCGCACTTGGCTGGGGAGAAGCGAGGCGGCGGCCTGCTTGGGGAGGGCGGGGCACCAGGCGGCTGCGGCCCCTGCCCCCGGCGCCCCTCCCTCACGGTCCATGATGGGGCGGCCTGTGGCCCGCCGCGCCCACGTCCCGAGGGGTTCCCGCTCTGGGCGGCCTCCGCGACCCCAGTGCCAGCGGCTCCTCGTGGGGAGGCAGACGGAGCTGCCGGCGCAAAGGCCCCGGGGCCGCGGGACTTGCAACCGCCTGACTCTCCGCAGCGCCCGCTCTAGCAGCCGGGAGGGGCCGTCGGCGGGAAGCCCGCACGGAGAGCCCCTCCCAAAGGGGCGGGGGACCCCCCACTCCTGGCGCTCCCTGGCCCGATGCCCGCTGGGCGGGACGCCCGCCTTGCCAGCCCGTCCAAACGCCGTGACCGCCGAGTGACCGCCGAGAAGCGGCCCGCGGAAGCGCACTCGGAGCCCAGACGCAGCGCAGACGCAGCGCAGACGCGGCCCAGACGCAGCGCAGACGCAGCCCGCCCAGCCAGCCGCTCACCTCGTCGGATGCAGATCAGCTCGTGCACGCCGCAGGCCCGCTCTCCACCTGCGGGGAGAGGCCGGAGGTTAAAACAGGAAACTGCCTGTGGGGCGTCCCCAAAGGTCCCCACCAGCTCCAGGAGGTGACCGCGGCAGAGGGCCCTCGTGCTTGCTGCAGGCGGACCACGGGAGCAGCGCGACCTGGCGCTCAGGCGTGTCCGCACCCACAAATCAGCACCTGGTGAAGGCCTGGTCGGAAGCGCCTCCCTCCAGCGTGGGCTCTCGCTGCCCACCGCAAGCTGCCCGACGCCGAGGTCCCCCGCCCCCCCATCCCCTCGCCTGGACACCCCCGTGGGCTGGTGGGGGAGTCGCTGTGGGCGCCTGCCTTCAGCCTGAGCTACGGAGACACAGGCCGGCGGCCACGACAGGGCCGTTTGCAGTGACCACACACAGAAAGGGCTGCCCTCTCCCGCTCCAGTTACGCTCCTCTAAGTCTCTAATACGAAAAAAAGTGTAAACAGGACAGTGATCAAAACTAACAAGTTTCACCCAAAACTTTATAATTGCTATCCAATTTATAAGAGTAACGTTGTTTACTAGTGACGACAGGGTTAGTCGCTTGGAAAGGGAACTCCGCTGCTCCCAAGGACTCGGGCTGAAAGACGGACGGCCCTCTGCGCACACAGGTCTCACGGTGATGCTGAGTTATACGTAAACTCTGTGCAATGAAATAGACAATCACCCCGGCTCACCAGACACTTATTACGAGCAGTTAGAACACAATTATCAGACGGCAATGAGAAATAAAACCACAATGTCCATTAACCAAAAGTAGGTCATCTGGGGCGCAAGCAGAAAGCGAGGCCCTGTCCCTCGGAAGCAGGTCAGGCCGCGTCCTGGCCGGTCAGACACGCCCTGCTCTCCTCCACGGCCTGTCCCTGGCCACGCAGCGAGCGAAACACCTGATGCCGGTTCCAGAGGGACGAGGGCTGGGCAAAGGTGTGGGAGCCACGTCGCGTTCACTTACACGCCCCCCACTAGCGCCCCCACGAGCACCCCTGGGGGGCACGGCGCCTCCTCCAGAAGTTGCCAAAGGACGGGGCGGAGGGCACTTGCCACTTCTGAGAAGCTCTTTTCAAGAAACTCAGACTCGCGCACAAACACCAGCAGACCTGGAATGCAGCGCCAGGCCAATGCCGACACCGACACCGCGTTCTGGAAAGAGCACGGAGGCGCGGCCTGAGGGGTGCTGCGACTCGCGAAACGAGGCTGCGCTTCAGCACGAGTAGCCACAGCCACTTTCCCGTTTCAATAAGTCGCTACACATCTAACCTTAAAGACGATCCGTCACTTTTACAATCGTAACAGTAACGATAAAAACGTAACGTCCTAAGACTTCTCCCCGAACTGCAGAGGGCAGTGAAAGCTAGCCCCCACCCTTAAGAGTGGTCAATTTATCTACAGCAAGGGACAGAATCTCACAAATAAAAAGCCAAGTGATTGTTGGGGGAGAGAGAAGGCCTGAGCAAACGCCACAGATAGGTTTTTACGGACCCCACCCCCACCTCAGACCAGAGAGATCCAAGACACCCAGAGCTACAAACCCCATAACGCCATCATCACCGAAGGGAGGGTCCTGGGAACAGAGGGTGGAGTTAAGCAGCCATGTTTGGTCTGTAACTGGACATGTGGGCTTTGGGGGGTTCTCTTGGCCGTTCGCCGGGTTTTGGTGCGCCAATAGGATTCCAGCTCCGCAGAACTGGTAGAACTCACCGATTTATTATTTTTCCCCTTCCTTTTGTAAATAAACCCTTTATTAGTGTTATTGTGTGTGCTTGCAGCTGTGTCTTATTATAAGTCCCTATTTAAGCACATGGGTGAGGACCCACAGTCAGGCGCCCCGTTTTATATCGGGGCTGCCCTGTAACATAACGACTCTAGCTTAACTTTATGGAGTCATCGATCGCCACCACACTTGTCCAAGTGTACAGAGGAATCAGCACTGGGAACGCCAGCAGGCTGTACGTAGCTGTTCTGACGTTTATCCCCCAAAATCCTCACCGCAGGCAGAGCCACTGATGGACTGAGGACCTCAACCGCGCTGGCGATTATCCCGGACACAGAAGAAGCATCAAGATAAACTCCTGTGGGCCTCCCTGGTGGCGCACTGTGGTGGCCGCTGTGGAGCTGTCGGCAGCAGCGATGCAAGTTCGACACCCGGCTGGGGATTCCCACATGGCGCGGCAGACCCCTCCTGCCTCGCCCGCTGCTCCCCTCAGCAGTGTGTTTCTGATCTGCCTGTTCTGCTCCCCGCTCTGTCTCTGGTGAATCCTCTCACCGCCCCACACCTCTGGTCTGTACCCCAGCTTGTACGCAAAAATAAATAAATCTTTAAAAAAAAAAGATAAACTCCTGGTAATGAAAGGAAATGGGGGGGAACCTAAAACAACAAAAGAAGAAACAAAAAGTGAACTTCGCTCTATCACCAGACTCTGCAGAGGACCCTCCTTTCACCCGCAGTCCTTCAGAAGGCCGGAGCCGGGGAGACGTGCATTCTGTGTGCTGACTGGCCACGTCCTGGGGTACACACCGGCGTGGGGAGGCTTCCTCTCCTGGCAGCGCCACACAGAGCGCACACTTCACTAAGTCTATTTTTTAATCTTGAAGACGTACCAAGAAGAAAGCCAAACCCGCAAGCAGCAGCAGGCAGAGGGGCACCGGCCGCCCAGCCGTGGGGCACACGGGGTCTGGGGGTGGCCAAGATCAGGCGGGGGAGCGCACGGCCTTCCGTTTGATCTCGGTCTCCCAGAGGAAACGCGAACAGACGGTGCTTGTAAGACACCTAAGAAAGCATCTTGGTGATCTATGACCGAAGGTACCAGGGAATGGATTTGTCCTTGAGATCCTGGGCAAGCACACGGCGTAAGCTTAAGGGACACGCTGAGTGTGCTGACCCAACACACTCGGACACCGCCACGCGGTCCCCAGCGCAGCTCAGCCCGGGCCACAGAGCTGCCTCCTCCTCCGCGGGGGAGCAGCGAAGTCCTGGCGTCTCAGCCACGGCCAGTTCAGGCGGCCGGGCTGGTGCGTAAAGTCGAACGCTGTGCAAAGGACACTGGGGCTTGTGAACCCCTCGAGCCCCAGGTCCTGGCCTCCACTGGCATTGCCCGCCCGGGGCGTGTTCTCACAACGGCGGCTCTCGCGGAGGCTGCGCTGCAGTGCTCTGTCCCGCCCCGGGCTCTCCCTGCATGATGACCTCGTGGTCAGCATGTTGGTGCAAATGGCAGGGCTTCCTTCTCCGAGGCTGAGTGTTTCACACACACACACACACACACACACACACTGCCCATCCACCCACTGGCTGACACTTCGGTCGGCCATCTAGGCTAGAGGGAGAAGTGCTGCCACAGACCCCTCTTTGACCCCATTTTCACTCCTTTGGACATTTCGTTTCCAGGAGCCGGGTGGCTGGACCACATCGCTGTCTTATTCTTAAATTTCTGAGGCCCCTCCGTCCTGTTTTCCGTAATGGTCGAATCAGTTTGGGGAAACGGTATTTAAGGTGATCGACCAGTCAGTCAATCTCTTTGGGAAGAGATGTGTCTTCACTGAAATGAATACGCCTCTCCAGGATGAATTCTCACAGAAACATCATTTCTCACACAGCAGATTTACGCCAAACACAGTAGGCTTGGCCAGCATCTCAGACTGAGAACAGAAGACGCTGGACCTCAGAGATAAGGCTGTGTCGTGATAAACAAGTTAAGGAGAGTCGCCCAAGATCAAAAGTCGATCGTCAGAAAAAAATAACTAGATCAGCACACTGAGTCTAAGGGGAAGTGAAAAAATGGCTTCTCTTCATTTCACGAAAATCCTAAAATTGTTTTCGGACTCCTCAACATGATTTAATACGAGTGTCTTTCTCAAACCGTTCTGGAGAGGACACCCCTGGCTCCTGAAACAGCCGCCGCCGAACGGAGACGAGGAACAGCCGGAAACCACGGGCTCCCTCGGTCGCCGCCCCTCCCTCAGGCAAACCCCCTGGGCGAGCCACGGGCGGCGGGCTCCTGCAGACCGCACACGCGGGAGCGGACGAGGACGCAGGCGTGGGGCCACGCGTGTGTACATGTGTGTTCACGCACGCTCGCCTGGTGCGCGTGCACAGAGCGCATGCCTGAGGCCGGGCGTGTCTCAGGGGGCCGCGAGGGGCACTCACGGTGACGCCAGGGCTTCCCCAAGTCCGCGGGAGGAAACCAGCTGGGACGCCCCCATCACACGCGCAACAAACGGGGGTCGCCGAGGAGGAGCTGCTGACAGATCTGGGAAGGCTCTTAAGATCCCTTTAAAGTCCTAAAACGAAATCCTCTTTTCCACGTTTATTTTGACCATTAACCTAAACCACTGCAGCTCACAGGTTCCTGTCGCTCCTCTCACTCCCATCTCCCCCAGCTGCCGGGCAGGGCCGCCCTCACCCGAGGCCTGGCAGACACAGGCCGGCGGACAGCGGCCCTGGCAGGAGACCCAACTCAGCCACTTCCTGCCAACGCGGCCGAGGCCTCCGCCCACGCGGCCCACTTAGCCGGCCCGGCCGGACGCGCGTCTGGGCCTGACTGGCCCTGAGGTCGGCGTGGCCGGCGCCGCCCGTGCCCGCTGTGGCCTCCCTTTGGAGCAGGGGCCAGACGGCCCACCGAGGCGTGTGCAACAGGGGACGGAAATGCAGGGGAGAGGCGGGGAGGGGAGCACCCGTCTCGGCTGTGCTGTGGCCCCCAGGAGTAAGGGGGGGCTCGCATGCAGGCGGGAAAGGTCCCTGCACAAAACAGGCATCCGCTGGGCAAGAGGGGGGACGCGGGCATACCCGCGGGGATCCCAGACCGAGATCTGGGAGTCGGGGCCCCGCGTGCTCCCCCCTCTGGCTCCTCACAAGGAGACGAGACTCGAGAACACGCAGACGGACACGGAGACGCGCGCCGGCCAGGCGGCGCCCGCACGCGCCCCCCATTCGGTGCACACTCCCGCGGCGTGAGCATTCCAGATCAGACGCTCGGCTCACGCTTCTCGCCCTCTTTTCAGAATCTGGCTTTAAAAACACCCTTCAGGTGCGCAGCCCCCGAGCTCCCCCAGCGCGCTTCCCCTCGGCCTCCTGCCCTGCTGCCGCCACAGTTGGAACAGTCCGCACAGGCCCTCTCCACACTTACCCGCCGCCCACGCTGCCGCGCGCGCCCCCCGCGGGCTCGGGGAAGGGGATCTGGGCCCCCGCGCCTGGGGCCTGGTCAGCGATGTTCAAGAGGTCGCGAGCTCCCCGGACTCAGCCCGCTTCCCGGGCCCCGCGGCCCCGCTCCGCGCCTCCAGGCGGCGCCTCCCGGGCGCGTGTCCGGCCGGCGCCCACCTCCCGGGAGCGGAACCTGCTCTGGCTCCGCCCGCAGCGTCGAGCCGCGGACGTGCGCGGTGGCGCCGGTGGGCTCCGGTGGGCTCCGGTGGGCTCCGCGCGATGCGCGCGGCTCGCAAGGCGCCTCCGAGTGGGCCGCGCAGGCGCAGCGCTCGCGAGGAAAGCTGGGTCCCGGAAGTCTGGTTTTAGATAAAGTCCTGATAACGGTTATTTCCTCCTCAAAAGATGATGACTCGAGGGTCTCCGTTTTCTTGCGCCTCCGTGAAGGGCTCGCTCCACGCGTGGGCCCGTCCGCGCCGCCGGGAGAGCAGCGCTTGCGGTGGCTTGGCCAGCCTCACGGTCCCTGCGCCCCGCTGGCCGGGACTACGCAGCTGCCTGGGGGCGGGAGCCGGGGAGCGTGCAGTCAGCTAATGGAAGTGAAATCCTGGAAGACCCCGAGCCCCAGCGCCAGCTCGGGCTGCGTGCCAGGAGCGCGGCTGACAGCGCTCGGCCAGCGCGGCTTCTCCGCGTCCCCGGCAGTCCTGGCTGCACGCGAACGCCACCGAAAGGTCGGAGCGCCGAAGCCTCCCGAGGCAGCTTTCTCTGTTTTCTCCCGCTTGTGCTTCGCGAGTCCGAAGAGAACCCTCGGAAACCCGAAGGCACCCGGGAGGTGTCCGGAGCACCCGCCCGCGGCCATCGTGCCTCGCGCCTCGGAGCAGCCCCAGGCCTTTGGCGGGGTTGAGGGGAGGCCCGTTCCCGCACATCGCGGTGGAGCAGAATGTAAACCTCCAAAACAGCCTGTCCCGCGCGCAGGCGGCGAGCGCGAGGTGTGACTGGGGCGTGGGCCCCCCCAGAGTGCGCAGCGCAGCGAGGCCGGCGGCGGTGGGGCGGTCTCATGACCTGCCCCTGCCGCCGGCGCCGGGGTTAACTCCATTTTCCAATGGTCTTTGGAAGTCCAAATTCTGCCTCGAGAATCATAGAGTCACAGCCTCTCAGGACAGCACCGATGGGTGTAAAAGCACAGGTGGAGTACAGGACAAAGTCTGAGGTGCAGCAAAAAGCACACGCTTTTTCTCTAATTTCCCCTTGTTTTGCAATTTAAAAAATACCACCCAGAGAGATTAAGGAAAGATAATATGTAGCAAGTTAACCATCGAGGTCATTTATTTTTTACTTTCCGCCAAACATCTTGCAAAGAATCTTCTGATATTCTTATGGGAGAGACAGAAAAACGTGGACGGGATAAGGAAGGGGGACGCCAGATCGCCAAAGGGCGGCTTTATCCCGAGGTTTCAAATGATTCAGATTTGCATTTTAGAAAGACCAAGAGCAAGAGTTTCGAAAGAAACGAAGAGTGGAGATGATAAGACTGGTCCAAAAGCGAATGCGGGTCTCGTGACGAGGGGCCTGGGTCTAAGCCGGCTCGGAGCACCCCAGCAACCCAGACGCAGACTTGGGAGGCTGCGGCCGGGAGCGGGGGTGAGCACAGGCGGGCTGATTCCAGGTTTCTCGCTCAGATGTCTGCTTACAACACGCCACTCAGATGGCACATTTGCATGGAGCGGGGGGCTTGGGGGCTGGCGGGGACAATGGCCTCAGTTTAGGACATTCTGAACGTCCCCAGCTAAACATTCTGGGGCCTTGTGGGAATTCCAAGATCTCTAACTACGGTTTGGAGCTATAAATTAGGACAATTCTGTGTGCTATGAATTTATGAATCAGGGATGCTCATTAATTGTTCCAGAAAACAGAATTAGGACAAGGAGATGGATAGACGCTACTGAGTGGCAGGTTTTGGGTAAAATACATCTGGGCGATGGCTGCAGTCCACGAGGACGCCGTAAGGAAGCCCACAGCAGCCGTTCAAGTCTGCGGAGAGCACACACTGCATCGAGACGCCGTGCAAAATCCACAGGGTGCGAGAACACAGCAGACGCGGTTCTCGAGGAATTCACAGCCAGAGCGGGGAGACCCATTTATAAGCAAGCGGCCCCGCGCCCCGGGGGGCGCCCCTGCGCAGCATGCATGCAGTGGAGAACGCAAACAGAACTGAGAACGCGGGGTCAAGTGGCGGGGGGGACAGAGAAGCAAGCCTAAGAGTGGACGAGAACCTCAAAACCAGGGAGGGCCAGTGTCGGATGGGCTGGCACCCTAGGAGGCAGCGCTGGTGACAGGGCCCAGTGACCGGCCAGAGGCTGGTCATCATCTGCCGTCGCCAGGGTCTAGGGCGGCAGGAGCTCCATGCTGCTCTCGACATCCCAACAGCTCTCAAGCCGTGCCTGGACCGCGGAGAAGGTGGCGTCCTCAGCTCTGCCGCAGTTCATGAGCGCAGAGTCGCTGCCCCATCGAGGGGAGTCTGAGCTGACGCCCGAGTTCATCCAACGCGGGAGGGAACATGCGACTGCTTGGACTGTAAAGTGAGGGTTTTCCAGAGGAGGGAATGAAATCAATCCTTAGCACCTCCAAGCCTAAGCTCAGGGTTAAAAATGTGAGGCCAGAGCTAGTAGCAGCAGCTGAGGCGAGAGTAAGACAAGCCGTCCGTCGTTCTAGTCAAAACACTCGGGTCGGGAGTTGAAAAATCCAGGTGAAAGAGGCTGATTTGGGTCACTTGCCACCTCCTTCTGGCCAAGATGAAGTTCCAAAAAGGTTATTCTAAAATCAAGCCACATTAATAGGACTCTGCACAAGGCAAGGAGGGGAAACACAGTTGCAGTGTCCACGGCCCAGTGAAAGGGCCCCAAAGAAAAAATAGGGTATGTTACCTAGAAAGAAAGTACTCGAGAGTGTCTGCAAAGCACAGAGCACTGTGCTCCAGAAAGAGCGGAGCAGCTGGTCAGAACACCGCACGGCCTGTGTGTGCACACACAGACCCTTGACAGGCCGTGAGGACGCCCGCCCCACGTCAGCGCCTGTCCGCTGCTTGCTGACGTAAACACCCAGCGCAGGACCGGGCGCTTCCACACAAACGGCGATTAGTAGTCACACTGCGTTGTGATCCCACCGTTAAAATCATCCGTCTCCTCCACGGGCACAGTGCTCCCGGACACACACCTGCGGACAGGTGAGTCCAGAGGGCTTGCGGGGGAGGGAGCCAAAGGGCACTTCAAGAGCCATTTCCTTGGGAAGAATGTGGCCTGAGATGCCTGCCTGGGCCCCCAAATGCTAAGGGGTCCCCAGTACACAGTCCTCACCCAGCTCACTTCAAGTCCTTTCACAGCATGGGGCGGCGCGTGCAAAGAACCTTCAGTCCTCAGCATGGGAGCAGCAGAAGCGCGGCCAGCCCGGCCTGTGTCTCTCCGCGAAATGCCAGTGCTAAGTGCACTTTCTTTGCCAAACTAGGAAAGACTTAACTCCTGATCTTTACAGTATGACGCCACAAACAAATGCTTAAGTATGAAAATATTCATGAGTTTCTCATAGAAGACTCTCGAGAAAATGAGCATTTTTAAAAGCTTGTTCTTCAAACACGCCAGCAGCAGCCAGCAGAGCAAACGCCAGCAGCTGACATGAAAAGGACAGTCACTGGTCCCTGGGGGACGGAGGGAGGGAGGGGCCTGCGGAGAAGGGACCAGCCCGGATTCCAAGTGACCACCATCGGGAGGGGACTCCTACCTGGACGCTATTTGGCTAATTCTTCCTCACACTCCTCACAAGCCTTTCTCACCTTTGCCGTGTCAGAAGAAATTCTCCCGCAAACCCGCAGGGGAAATGAAACGCAGGACCTGGTCTCCAGCGCCTGAAGCCGCAGTGAGGGCCGGAGGCGTGCTGGGGACACGGGCCGTGGGGACCCCGCCCTGCCCCCGCCGCAGACACCTCTGAGTGCCGCGTGTGTGCCCTGCGCATCGCCACCCTCAGGTTCTTAAGTAAATAAGATCAACACAAACAGCTGGAGCAGTTTGGGGCCCTTGGGCCTGACGGGCATGGGACACCCCGGCTGCCAGCGCCCGGCCACCCAGCGTGCGGTGCTCGGCAGCTCCACTTGGGGGCTTGCTCGGGCCGGGGCGGGGACCCAGCACCACAGCGTGGACCCTCGCGCAAGGGCGTGAGGCCAGGCAGGCCGGGGCGCTGCCTCCCAACGCGGCCGCGCGGAGGCGGTCAGGTCCCGAAGCACGAAGTCCATGCAGACGTCTTTGGAGCGAGAGAACACGCTTCGGGGTGCGCTGCCCTCCCCAGAAACTTGATTCACTCAGCTACTTTTGGAGACAAGGAGAGTGGGCTCAGGGGCCAGCGGGCAGGGGCCAGAGTCCCCAGCCAGCGTCCCCAGCCAGTGTCCACTTTCCTTCCACGAGAAAAAGCAGTTTTGAGTGTTAGGAGAAAACCACTTGAGGAGGAAATGAATCTCACCCCAATTTCCCTGGCCCTCCAACAGCCCGCTCGGGGCATGACCCGGGACCAAGAGCCGCCAGCACCAGCTCCGGGGGCTGGAGGAGGACCCCGCGGCAGCAAACCCGACTGTGGGTCAGGCAGGAAGGCGGCGCCATGGGGGGTGCGCCGCGCGGGCTGAGGCCATGGGGCAGGCACTCCCCCCCACCCCTGCGCCCAGCAGGTCCTGCGCAGCCCCCCAGGCGCCCTCCGCGCTGCACCTGTGGGCCCGACCCGCTCCCTCAGCGCGGGCCCAGGACCGAGGCTGCCGGACTGACGCTAGGGCTGGAGCGGGGGCCTGGGGGCCGCTGGGGCTGCGCCTCCCCCGCATGAGCCGCGCGAGGAGCCCCACGCTCTGGACACCGCCCCCAGCGCCCCCGCGCCCCCGCCGCCCCGGCCCCTAGCGCCACCGGGCCCCGCCACCTACCTTCAATCGCCATGATGGGCTCGCCATGGACCGCACCAACTGGCTGGCGGGCGGGGACCAGCGCGCGGGGACGCGGGCCGCGCGGAGAGGCGCGCAGGGGCGCGGGGGCCCTCGGGGCGGGGTGGGGCGCAGGGGGCTCGGCGGCGGCGGTGGCGGCGGGGGCGGAGGCGGGAGCCCGGGCGGGGAGCGCGCGCCGCGGCGAGTGGAACCTTCCCGGCCGCGCACGTGACCGCCGCGCCCCGCGCCCCGCGCCCCGCGCCGCCCAGCCCTGGCGAGTCGGGAGGGTCCGGAGCCGGCGAGCGCGCGGGCGGCCGGGCCAGGAGCACGCGGAGGGCGCGCCGGGCGGGAGCGGGAGGCCGGTCAGCACCATGGACAGGGCCGGGCCGCCGCGGCTCGGCCCCTGCAGGCGCTCCCTCAGGTTGGGCGACCTGGAGGTCGCATCAGCTCGGCTCTGCCTGAATCAGCCTCGGATCTCAGCCACCCTGGGTGAGAGTCAGCCGGCTGGCGGCGGGCGAGGAGAGGGATCCTGAGGACAGCAGCTCCTCCCAGCCTTCCCTCTCTCTCTCTCTCCCCCCCCACCTTGTCTCGCCTCCCTCGCTCCCCCTCCCAGATAAAGCTCCCCCCCAGCCTGGTTTCCCCCTTGGAAATAGGAGCTGGCGAGCGTGACATGTTATAACACACACTAACCACACGGAAGTAGGGAGCAGACAGATGTCTCAACAAAGGGCTTGGAAAGTCCCTCTCCCACGCGCATTCCCGGGGCCGCCACCCCGTGCACCACACCACAGCCCCTTCTCACCTGAGGACTTGAGCCACTCAAGTATCTGCCCAGTTCTCAACTTCATGGGTGGCCTGGGGCCCTGGCCAGGGAAGGGCATGGGCTGCAGGGCGCAGGGGAGGGCCTCTGCCTGGAGGGGAGCAGGAGCTACTCAGGCAGCAGGGCTGCGTGGCCGAGGCGAGTGCAGAGCTGCACTTACATAAGGGAGGCTGCCAGTCTGGAGCAGAAACTTCCTCTCTCGCTCTTTGTAGTCTCTCCCCTGCTCGGCTTAGAGCTGGGCTCAGAGGCGCTCGTTCCTTACCATTTTCATTATTTCAGGGAATATTTTTTGCACTAGGCAATTTGGCAACCTGACTACAAGCAGAGGATCAAAGGAGGCACCTTTCTACCTGGAAAATATGAAAACGTCGCGATGCTGGGGGCCTGTGTGCTGCCTCCCAAACCCACATTCAGCTTCGTGAGCGGTGCCAAAGGCCCTTTCTCCAGACAGCTGCCCTCAGGCGGACCCGAACAGAGGCGCTGGCTTGAAGGTGAAGCAATAGTCCAGGCCTGTGGCTTCTGGCTGGCCGGGTAATCCAGCCACTCGACCTCCTTCAGAATTTCATTTCCTATGGAAAGAAAACGTCATTATGGCCCCACACCAATCACACGCGTGCCGCTCTGTAGGTGAGCGAGGCCGTGCGCGCTCGTAACCCGGGAGCAGCCCCACTTTGCTCAGAAAATCCATCTGTGTGATGAACGGCAACCCAAACGTGCCCAACCCAGGCTCTCAGGCCAGCACTGCTCCGTCTCAATGGCATCTCCCCTCACATTAGGATGCAGAATTCTCTCCTGGCGTGGCCTTTAAAACGGTCTGTGTTCTCCAAGCGCTGGCTGGGGACTTCAGAGACGCGTGCGGAGGGCCGACATGCACTCAGCGGCCTGGGGCGTGGAAATGGAGCTTCTGCTGCGAAAGTGCGCTGTGAACCTGACACTTTTAATTTGGGGGACTATTAATAATTTCTAAACGTTTTGCATTTTCCAAACTACACATCCCACCTAGTGACTATTTTTTTGTGTAAGTTTCATCTTCTAGGCCTTCATACTTGGGGGGGGGCGCACAAGAACTAGTTCGCATTTAATTCTCCATGCTTCTGTTTTAATCACTATTTTGCAGAGTTTCCAAACATACAGTTCAAGTCCTTGGCTAATTTTCCAAGCAGGTGTTGTGGAGATAATTAAGGGCAGAGATGGGCAAAGAAAAGTTAAAGAAGTCAAAGGAACTCCCTTTCTTGGGACTAAGAAATGGAGATGCCTTTTGGGGGGGGGGTATTTTTAACCTTCAACTCAGTATTTCCTAGAAATTTTAGTTAAAATGGTAACTTGATCTCCAGGAGCCCCACAAAGCTCAAATATCCAGTGTGTAGCTGGATCGTTTCTTTTTCCATCAGTGGAAAAAGAAAAACCAACTCCGTGGAGGAGTGAGAAGTGTTTCACTTATACTAGTACAGGGGGGCCAATCCAAGCATCCCCCTGAACTGCATGCTATGTGGAGGGAAAAGTGTGTCCCAAGTGACACAAAAGTTATCCAGGTGCTTTTAAGACACAAAGGAGTTCCAAAGTTGGGACCTTGATTTAACTTAAACTATTCAAATGAAAAAAACCCAAAGTCACTAATACAGTTTTTTAAAATGCTTTGTAGTAATAGCTAGCTGCTTATATACAAACAGAGACTTAATAAGTACCTTCACCCAAAAATTATTTTTGGAAAAAATCAGTAGGTGTTAAATTATGCTATCCCAGGATTTTGAGTCTTTCAGTAAAAGAAATATGTTTAATGTTAAGCTTTGTTAGCCATTGCAATTAACTGAGAAGATGTAGCTGAATGTAAGGATGCAGGGAAAATTTAAGTAAAACCATTAATATTGTATTTCTTTCATGAATCCTGATGTCACGAAAACAGTTATAATACTTTGTTCTGGTAACTTGGCCAATGAGAGCAGTTCTACTAGAACCAGCTAAAGAAAAATAGGCGGTGAATTACAAGGACGGAAAACTGGGGATGGGCTGGACGCTCCCGGTCTCCGCCTGCGCCCCGCCTTGCTCCCCCCAGCTCCATTCTGCCCCCCCACAGGTTAACTGTGCCCTTAAAGTGGGAGGTGACCCCAAAAATGACCTCTACAAATTTCCCAGGTTGATGACACTTGGGTTCTTCCAACTTTCTGGACTCCAAGTCCATAAACCCCTGAAAAGGTGGGGTGACGCTGGCTCGACCTAAGTGAGGGCCCCACCCCAGACCCATCAGGGGGCCGGTGCTGAAACCAGCCGGCCTGGGCCAGGCGGCTGCCACGCCAGGGGCACAGAAGGACACCGCAGCCCCCCAGGGGCCCACGGGGTGCGCTGGGGAGAGGGAGACAGTCCCAGAAGGGGGTGCGCAAAGAAAACTTAAGCAACACAGTGGGGCACTCGACTCAGGGTGTTTCCCAGGCCCCTTAAGGCAGGGCGGCCCAGGACCAGCCACGGCGACCAGGCCTGGCCCGGCTCCTGACGAGGCCCCTCCCTGTCTGTGGGTGCCGCTGGGGCGCACCAGGACGCCCCCATGCGCGGTGAGACGGGGGAAGGGGCTGCGCACGCCCCCACCCGCCTGGGCAGTGAGAAGGGTGCCCGCCATGCTGCGGGGCGCTGCAGATGGGAGTGGGAGAACAGTGACGGAGTAGGCCTCTCCCTTCCCCACCTCCCCCGGCCACTGTTTTCCTCGCGGCTCAGCACTTGCCCCTCACGAGGGGCCCGGCAAGAGCCAAGGGCGAGGCCAGCGTGGCGCCTTCCGCGGCCAACGCCCGGGCTCCTGCGCCCCTGCTCCAAAGAGAGGAGCCGGAGCCGGCGGCCACCTGCCCAGGCTGCCAGCCCACGCCGCACACCGGGCGCCGCCACGCCACCTCCACCCTGGGGCTTTGTGCCTGGACCATCTCTGTGTGGTTTCCCGTGGCTCGTGAGACGCCATCACTGTGGGGTCCCTGGGGCCAGTGCCCTGCGGCCTGCTGCTGCGGCCACAACACAGGCGACCCACGTCTGCGCTGGAGGTGGGCAGCCTTGTGAACGCGCAGCCCCGCCAGGCCAGGAGGCCGGCCAGCACCACCCCAGCGGCATGGCCCGCGGGACAGGCGCCTCTGGGTTCGAGGGAGATGGGCATGCTTGCACTTGGGCCCTTTGCACGCCGGCTGTTGCAACAGTCGTGACAAGTGAGTTTCTCGAGCCACTTCCACCTGGGGTCGAAAACCACGACACCCACCGCCGCGAGGCTGAACGTGCCCCACGGGTGGGTGCGGAGTGGGAGGCAAGCGGGCCGGGGCTTCCGGGAGGGCTCACGCACACGTCGGGAGATAGCGGTCAGCTCCACGCTCCAGAAAATCGGTGACCGACGGACAGCGCAGGCGCGTGGGAAACCGGCTGGGCAGACGGTCACGCCCATCCCGGGGCCACGGGGCCACGGGGCCACGGCCGTGTGGGCCTGAGGGGACACTGCACGCGGTCGCGGAGGCTCCTGCTGCCCACACTGGCCAGCTACACCACCGGCAAACACGGCGCTGAGTGTGCAGCAGACGCGCCACGCTCCTCGGGGGTGGGAGCCGCACCCGCGGGCCCGTCAGAGGCCACGGGGGGCTGCGGCCACGAGACGCCCGGGATGAAGACCAGCCCCGACTGGGCGGCTCCGCTCGGTCACGCTGACTGGCCCGCGCAGCGCGTCTCTGCTGGGCTGCGACGGCGTCGTGCATGAAAAGGGGAAACCTCAGGCTTGCCGGCTGCGGCCGCCCTCCCCCGACGCGGGAAGGAGACCAGTGCTTCCCCCTTGGCTGCACTCCGAGGGCAGCTGAGCTGCAGGAATCGTGGGGCGTCTTCTGGACACGCAGAGGGAAGAGCCGCAGGCCCCTTTGAGCACAGTGCGGGACAAGCCGCTGCGGCGCGGGGCGGTTTGAAAAGGGTGGGAGGGGGCTGAGCCTCGGGCCGAATCTACGCCTCGATTCTCAAGGTAAAGCTTCATTTCGTGCACACGGCCACGAAAATTTGGCAGCACGATACTGTAAGATGTGCTAAGGAGGAAAACACCTGTCCGCGGCCCCAGGGGAATCCAATTTCAGCCCTAAAACAATACGCGCAGGTATTTCCTCTCAGCAGGTATTTCCTTTCCGCGGACGACACGACACAGTAACTGCTGTGACCAACAAGGGTCTTCTGCTTCTGCCACGTCCCCCCCAGCGGCGCCTGCGGGAGGCCCCCACGCCCGCCCCAGCGGCGGAACTGGCCGGGCGGAAGCAGCAGCCGGCCAGACCCTGCCGGGGGGGCCTCGGGCCTCAGCACCCACAAGCCCTGCGTCGCGTCCCCGACTTCGGTGTTACCCAGGGTGCCCTTATTTTCTAAGAAACATGACCAGAGAAGCAAGGGCCGCCGGTCACTGGCAAAGGGGGAACTCGGGGCGGTCCCAGCCCTGCCAGGCGGGTACGCAGCGGCGGCCGGCGGGGGACAGAGGCAGAGGTCACGGAGGCGCGGGATGACCGGGACGTGGGACGGACAGCACAGACGCGCTGGCGGCACCGGAGCGGAGCCGCGCCTGCCCGAGCCGCCGCGCCCAGAGCACCGCGCCGCGCAACTGCGGCTCCGGGTCTGCTCACGACCGGCTTCTGCCCGTCGAGGCACGGTCCAGAACGAAGGCAGCATGTGCGCGTGCACACACACACTACACGCTATACAGCACAACACACACACACCACACTCACAGCACACACACTCACACTACACACCCCACCCCACACTCACAGCACACACACTCACACTACACACCCCACCCCACACTCACACCACACACACTCACACTACACACCCCACACTCACACTCACACCACACACACTCACACTACACACCCCACACTCACACTCACACCACACACACACACTACACACCCCACACTCACACTCACACCACACACACACTACACACCCCGCACTCACACACACTCACACTACACACACCACATACACACACACCACACACACACGCCACACACACACACACCATACAAACACGCTCACATCACACCACACACACACACACCACACCACACACACCCCACAGGGGCGTCAACAGTCCAGCGGCCGCACGGGCCAACCCGGGCCGACAGGGTCGGCGTGTGGACAGGTCATCTCGTCGGTTTAGTTAACCCCGTCGCCACGAGGCCTTTGCACACCATCCCGGCAGCCGGCGTCTGGAGGGAGGTGTAGTCTCACCGCGTCAGGGCATTAAGCAGCGAATCTGCACTGGGTCTCCAGAGGTCAGCCCTGCGGGGCACCTCCAGTTCCTAGGAAAAGACCCCAGGACCCCTCGGCCTCCACTCCCCCGGGCCCGTTTCTGTGCTGTCCTTACAGAACCAGGAAGGGGCGGAAAGCAGAAAGGTCGAGAAACTGCTGCTTGGGGATCTGTTCAGAACCAAATTGAAACAGAAAGCTGCAGGGAGCGCTGTTCGTGCCAAGCGGCATGCGCAGGCACCGAAGCACACGCAGATCTGACGGCGCACCCGGCCAGACCCGCGCGCTGTCTTCAGGCGCTGAAGACGGTGAGACCAGGGTGGGCTTGGGAATATGGGGACCGACTCACCCGAATCCATGCATGACTTCTGCCAGCGAGGCCTCGCTCCGCCCTCCGCTCTTTTCTCCCCCAAACAAAACGTAGCTACAATTTATGCTGATACTAAACATAAACTGAAAACAGTTCTCTGGGACGAGAAACATCTATTCAGAGTGTTAGTCAGCATTTGAGGTGTAAGTCACAGCATTCACTGAAGAGTGTTTAATCTTTTTGTATAAATTTCCCTTCATTAAAAACTAATTGAATATTATTTCAAAACCGCAGGATGGGATTTTAAAGGCATTTAGGAACACTCACCGTTTATTTGCAGACGAGGAAACGAGCCCATGAATGAGCCTTTGGAAACACGAGCAGGGTCTTTTGGGGAGCCGGTGGGGAGGTGCTGTCTGGCGCCTCAGCACCCTCCGGCCTGACAACCCCCGCAGCAACGACGGTGGTCAAGGAAAATGACCTGAAGGGCCCTGAGGTTCCCGACCTCACTCCCCTTCCCTCCAGAACCACGAGCCGGGCCGAGGAAAGGACAGAGGAGACGCTGGACGGGCCAGCTGCCCGCGCCTGGGGCTGGCCTCCAAGCGGCCGGACACCAAGGGCCCCGTGGACGTCTGCACCGCCTCCGTCCCGCTGCTGGGAGCGCTGCCCTGGGGACACCGGAGTGACCGCAGGCTGCAGGCAGAGCCCCGGGGCGGCAGCGAGGAGGAGGTGACTGCTGACCAGGCAGGGTGAGGAGTGACGTCAGGCCTCCCTGGGGCGCAGGGGGTGGGTCTCAGCGCTGTGGGGCCATCGGCAGCCGCTGCGGCGCAAGTTCAACCCCCGGCCAGGCAGCTTCCCACAGGGCGCGACAGACCTCTCCTGTCTCCCCGCTGCTCCCCTCAGCAGTGGATCCGCCTGTTCTGCTCCCCACTCTGCCTCCTGGGAACCCTCTCGCCCCCGCACTCCTGGCCTGCACCGTAAATAAATTAAGCTTCAAAAAACAAAGCTGCCGGACTACTCAGCCAACCCAAGCCCAGAGTTCGGGCCTCCCGCCCCGCCGAGCCTCAGCACCAGGGTTATTTCAGCTCACAGGACACCAGCTCAGTGCGGTCTGGAGCCGCCCGCCACGAGCCCCCCACCCCCAAAGCAGCGACAATGCCATGAGGCGGTGCCATGAGGGGAGGCAGGTGTCCGAGCTGGACCCCCAGGGCACTAGGGCGGGCAGCCCCCCCACTGCCTGCTGGCCACACAGAGACCGGGGGGCGGCTAAGGAAGGGGGGAGCCTGGGGCCGGCGCCCGCTGGGTGGCCTCACTGGTGCCCCACAGGAGCACGTGGCCCCACCGCCCCCCACCGTCCCCCACCACCCCACCGGCCCCAGGATGCACGGCCCAGCTCCGGCCATCACCGAGGCCAGGCGGCGACAGGCCCGAAGCCGCCGTGGGCCAGACACCAGGGCATGGGCAGCAGTGGCGGCGGCCCGAGGTGGGACGAGGGCCCTGGCACCGGGTGGAGTTTGGGGGTGATGGGCCATCGGGGGAGCACCGTGCCCTCAAACAGTCCAGTTCCTGGCATTTTTGAGGATGTTTCAAAATAAAAATGCTTTTATACGTTAAAAGCCCGTCTCACCTGGCCCGCCGGGACTCGGGGTGACCCCGGAGGAGCCAAGAGCGGGCGGCCAGGTTATTCCTCGAAACAGGCCAGAAATCGAAGGCAGGAAACGTGACTTCAGCTGTATTTTTAATTAAAACATCTCTGACTGAGTCAAAAAATGATCGGTGTGTGAATGCCCTCTTCTAGGGGGACTAAAAAGAACCTGCGGGGTTTCCGGAGAGCCAGGCTGGGCCCGTAAGACTGAAACGGCGGCGGCCGCTGGGGCAGCCCTGGACACTCACGCAGGACACGGCCGCTGCCTGGCACAGCACGGCCGGCGCCCAGAGGGGCCGCACGCGAGAGCTGCAGGCGAACCGCCGCCCGGCCGCGGGGCCAGCGGGGTGCGGGGAGCGGAGGGCAGGTGGGAGCAGGGCCGGCGCGGCAGAGGCGAGCGGGCTCCGCCGGACCGCAGTCCGGCCCGCGGGCAACGAGCACAGCCCCGCCCAGCCCGGCTTCTCCGCGCCCGTCCACGGCGGCGAGGCGTCGGGAGACAACTCAGCAGCAGGAGCCGCCCCCGCAATGGCCGGTCCTCGACGTGGACGCCCGTGCCCTGCCCGCACGGCGCATGCCGGCCACGGCCACTGACTGCGCGGGGGGGGGGGGGGGGGGGGGGGGGGGGGGGGGGGGGGGGGG
>PVIJ01008364.1:0-26879 GCA_004024925.1 Scalopus aquaticus | reverse complement strand
CCCCGCCCGGGCCACGCCGCGCCTCAGCGCTCCCCGGTGACGAAGAGGTGCACGCGCTTCTCGGAGCGCAGCATCTGCGCGGCGCGCCCCACGCCCACCACGGCGGCCAGCCGCTGCGCGTCGTAGCGCGAGTAGAGCGCCGTGCAGGTCCAGGCCGCCTCCCCGCCGGCGCCGCCCGCGCGCAGCATGTGGCACAGCTCGCTGTAGAAGTGGGGGTAGGTCGGCAGCTCGTAGAAGATCAGGTTCCGGACGCCCTTGATGGTGTACCTGCCGGGAGGGGCCGTGTGGGCGAGGAGGGGCCTCCCAGGCATGGAGCCGGCGCAGGGGCCGCACGTGGCCGCGCCAGAGTGCCCGGTGTGGCGGGAGGCGGGCCGCCGCAAGAAGCCAGCGCCGCGGGCAGACGCCGCCCCGGCCTCGGGAAGCACCGCCAGCCCCGCAGCGCCCGTGTCTCGCCGGCACACGGGCAGCAGGGCCGACGGCGGGCGGGGGCGGCGGCCGTCCCGGGCCCACCCGGGACTCGGGGCGCTCCGGGCATCGCTGCGGGCACCCAGGGCCGCTCCCCGGGAGCCCAGCGCGGAGCCCGTACCTCTTGTAGAAGTGGAAGCGCTCCGTGAGCAGCAGGAACTGGCGCTCGCCGCGCAGGAAGAAGTGCCTGGCGCGGGACACGGCCGGCCGCCGCGTGTACTCGCAGATGTGCGCGAAGCTCAGGTCCTCCCGCTTGAAGTAGTTGCGCAGCCGCACGAAGTCGAAGTAGGACGGCACGAAGACGAGCGTGTGCGCCATGACGGCGTCGCGGTACTGCGGCAGCACCTTGTCCACGAAGAAGGCGAACCTGCCCGGGGCGGGGCGGGGCGGGGCGTCAGCCTGCGCCCGCCCACGCCGTCGCGGAGCCCGAGCGCGCAGAGCGTCCCGCCCGGCAGAGCCCGGCGCTGGCCCCGCCCGGCCGCCGCGGGCCGAGCCTCAGCCTCACGCCGACAGGGCCTCCGCCCGGGGGACCCAGCTCGGACCGGCGGCCCGGCCAGCCGTGCGAACGGGCAGGCGGCTGCAGACGGGCCCGGCGCCCTCCGTCGGCGCCCCAGCACCCCGCGCCCCAGCACCCCGCGCCCGCAGAGCGGGAGGCCACCTGGCGTCGGCGACGGAAGCCAGGGTCTCGGTGTCCAGCCGCTGGAACACGTGCGGGAGCTGCAGCAGCACGCGGCCGATGGAGCCGGCCACCGGGGCGCTGCGCACGGCCACCTGCGGGCGGGGGGTGGGGTGAGCCCTGCGCAGCGGCTGCCCGCCTGCCCGCCCGCCCGCCCGCCCGCCCGCGGGGGCAGCACCTGGCCCGCCACGTTGACGCAGAACTTGTTGAACACGGCGTTGATCTGCGCGTCCTGCAGGGCCCCGAGCAGCAGCGTCTGGCGGTAGTGCCGGGACCAGCCGTGGAGGCTCCACATGCGCACGCGGGAGAAGTCCACCCCGTGGGGGTCCGAGGGCAGCCGGTTCATGTGGTTCATCAAGTGCTGGGGCAGAGCGGGCACCGGCGTCAGGCCCAGGGCGCCTCACCCACCCCACCCCACAGGCCAGCCGGCCTCCCCGAGCCGAGCGACGGGGCCGGCCGGTCACGGCGACCCCAGCACCCCGCCCCAGCGACAGGCCCAAGTGGCCGCCACCGGACCACCCAGAAAGGGTCAGCTGGGGGCAGGAGTGGTCCTCCGGGAGGAGCTTCCCGAGCCGCCTGCCCCTGCGGCTGCCTGAGGCTCTGCCCGGACGAGGAGGGGGCGGCAGGGAGGGCCCCGGAGCCGCCAGCTCCTCCCAGGCCTGCAGGCTGCCGCCCCTTCCCACGCACCACGCCCCCCACGCGGCCCCCACGGCGTAGACAATGGCTCCCCTTCCCGTGTCCCGAACCCCCCGCCAGCCCCGGGGTTGTGGATGGGGGAGCACACGCCCCGAGCCCAGGGCCCCCGAGCGAGTGCAATCCCGCAGCCGACAGCCACGGCAGGAGCAGAGGCCGCCGCACCAGCGGGGAGGGGCAGGAGGGGGCGGGTGCCCGCTGTTTCCCTGCACAGGGGACCCTGCGAGAACCCAAGGTGCACCCCCCAGCCCAGGCCAGGAGTCGGCGCCCCCGCAAGGGCTCCCACCACCCGCAGGCGCCTGACGCCGGGGGCCCAGCAGGCAAGGGCCTCGGGGGGACCCGAGCCTTTGACGAGCGCCCAACTCACGTCTGGGTTCTAACTGGCCACAGTGGGGGGGAGGGGGGCACGAGGACTCGGGGGGGTCCCTCAAACCGGAGAGTGGAGCGTTTCCGTCCCCAGACCAAGCGCGGCTCCCCCGCCCCCGCGCCCCGCGCACCAGCACGTGCTCCCAGTTCTGCATGAGGTAGACGTCAGCCTGGTCGATGACCAGCAGCTCGATGGACGACAGGAAGTCGAAGTCCCGCTGCTTCTCCCCTTCGGCGCCGATGATGGTCCGCAAGCCCAGGGGGGAGGCGATGAGGATGTCCGAGGAGTAGAAGGGGGCGTAGAGCCGGACGCTCCTCTGCAGCACGGCCACGCCTGCCAGGCCAGCGCACGGGGTCGGCCCCGCGGCCAGCGCCCGCCCCCGGCACCGCCAGCTCTGGCTTTCCCGTCACAAGCGGCGCGGCGCCCGCGCCCAGGCCCCGCTCCCGCAGGCCGCCCTCCCGGCGCTCGGTCCACGGACCTCCTGCGCCACGACGCCCACTTGCTCTCAGGCCTGCGCTGGTCATCCCGGGGGGCAAGATGCTCTCCCTCAGGCCCAGGACGGACCTGTAGTCGTGGCCGCAGGCGCAGTAGGCGACCTCCTGCCCGGCCGTGCCCTGGGCCCGCTGCATGGGCAACCTTGGGCGCCGAGCCAGATCCAGGGGGGCCCCGCGCCACCCGCACCCTGCTTGCGCCGTCTCCCGTCCCGCCTCCCCTCCTCTGACCGCCCACCGGTGTCCACTCAGCCCAGAGGGAGCCCCCAGCAGGGGCCTCCCTAGCCCCCCTGCCCCCCAGGGGAAGGAGATGGGCTGCACACACGCCCCACCTCGGGCCGGCCCCTACACCCAGCTCCGGACCGGGCACACGGGGCACTTCAAGAGGGGCTGCGTGGAGCTGGGAGTCCCGCGGCCCACCCAGCGCATGGAGGGGCGAGATACCAGCCACGTCCACGGCAGGGGCCCGTGGCCGCCCGCGCTGCAGCTCTCAACCGACCTCGAGCCCCCCCAGCCCCGAGGCCCACAGGCCGCCCCCAGCCGCCGCCCCGCCGCGGCCTCACCGATGCGGAAGTGGTCGTCGATGTTGCCCGCAAACACGGCCTCGTAGTCCTCCGGCCTCTTCAGGTTGGGGGGCCGCTCCCCGGGGTCCGAGCCGTACTCGCCCTGGAAGCGCTTCTTGTTGCTCACCACGATCTTCTTCCCGCTGTCGCCCTCGAGCAGCCGCACGAAGAGCTGCACCACGCGCAGGGCCGCCTCCCGGAAGGGCACCACCACCAGCACCTGCGGGCACGGCGGGGCCCGGGGCGGCTCAGCGCGCGGGCCGGGGTCCCCGAGGGGCGCCACGTCCGCACAGACCGGGCCCGACGCGAGCGGCGCGCAGGCGCTCATGGCTGGGCGGCCAGGCGCAGGGAGGAGGGTCTCCTGCGGAACTCGGGTGCTGTTCTGAAGCGCCAGTGCCTCTGGGGGGCGCAAGCAACCCCGGACGCACCCAGCCCTGCTGTGGTGCCACCCTCAGGACGGCTGGCCCCCGAGGCCCGCGCCCAAGCTCAGGGCAGAGCAGACTTGGGCACAGGCTGGCCGGGGCCTCCCCCGCGCTCCTGGGGTGTTTCAGGAACAGCAGACACCTCCAAACCAGGATCACAAATGGAGGCACAAGTGGCAAGTCGGACTTGATTTCCAAACACTCGCCAGTTGGGAACAGAAACAGCAAACAGGCGACTCTCCAACCCCCACAGAGCCGCCCCACAGCCCAGCGAACTCCCGACGTGCTCAGGGCTGGAGGACAAACTCGGGCCAGTGACCGCGCGGCCTCCCGGGAGCAGGCGGCCGGCCTGAGTGGGCGGCCCGTGTGGTTGGCTGTGACGGCCGCCAGGCTGCGTCAGCTCCGAGGCTGGGACCTAGCGCCTCTAAGAGCCACGTCAGCACAGCGCTCTGCGGCCAGGACGCCCGGAGAGGGGCGCGTCCCCATGGACAGGCGCGGCGCAGGCCCCGACCGCGCAGCAGAGCCGAGGCCTTTCCCGGCAAGGCCGACGCCGGGAACCGGCTGCGGGCACGGTGGGCACCGCCCCCACGTGGGTCAGCGGCCGCCCAGCGGAGAAGGGGGCTGCTCTCGGGTCGCGCCGTCCTCGCCCCTCTCCAGCAAGGCCTCCAGGGGCTGCGTCCTGTCCATGGCGCAGACGCAGGGCCGGCGCAGGCCGGAGGGCCGGCGGCTGCAACAAGGGCGGCTGCTCCACGGGGGGGGCTGGCCTCCAGAGGGCCCCGGTCTGTGCCGCTGCCCTGCCCGCTGCCCACCGCCCGCCGCCCCAGCGCCCAGAGGCGCCCCAGCCGCCCACGCCGCTCACCTTGGGCCTCGTGAGCCCCTGGTCCCTGCAGTCATCGTCGTCGCCCGGCCCGCGCGGCTGCCGGCCACGGCGCCGGCCATTGTTGGCCAGCACCTGGGCGTTGGCCTTGAGCACGTGGTTGAGGGCGTGCAGGCAGTACACGAGGCGCACCTCCTCCCCGTTGCGCATGGCGCTGCGCTCCGGGAAGAGCAGGTCCCGGTACGAGTTCATGAGCAGGAAAAGCTCCCTCTGCAGGGGCGTGAAAGGGCCACGGCCGGGGGCGCCCGCCAGGAAGCGGCTGTTGGCCTGAGGCCAGGTGGTCTCCAGCGGCTTCTGGAGGTGGAGGGACGGGACGTCGACGTCCCTGGGGGGCTTGAACGTCTCCAGCTTCTGAAACTTGGACGAGAAGACCACGTGGCCCAGGACTGGCCACTAGGAGGGAGACAGATGGAGGCCGGTGAGCGAGCGCGAGGCCGCCTGTCCCCAGAGCACCGGCCGACCGGCGGGGCGCAGGCCGGACGCAGAGAACCGCCCCCCGGGGAGACCTGAGGGCACAAGCGGGGTCAGCGAGTGACCACTGCCAGGCCGGCAGCGGGCACGCGGGCTCCCCGACACGCCTGCCAGCGACCCCCCACCAGCAGCACTGCAGCCCCAGCCCCCGCGGCTCCCCCGCGGCCCGGCCGGCGCCCGCCCTGGCGGACAGCACACCCAGGCCCCAGGCGGGCCGCACGCGCCACTCACTTTCAGTTGCTGCGAGGTCCTGGGGTTCGTGGCGGCCGCCTGCACGTCCTTCTCCCTCAGCTCCCTGCTCACGTGCTGCAGAAACGGGTCTGACCCAGAAACGGCCGTCAGGACGCCAGCAGCAAGGGTGGGGCCTCTGGACACCCCGCGGAGGCAGCCAGCTCGCCCACCCCAACCGGCAGCGCCCACATGCGCCCCAGGTCACAGCTGAGCAGCCGGCAGGGCCACCTCCGGGCCACCTCAAAGCCATTCTCTGACCGCCTCGCCTTCCAGCTCGAACCTCTGAAGAAACGGCTGAGTCTGAGACTCCAGGGGCTACGGGATGAGACCCCCCAAAGTAATTTTTGAACACACCGCCCTGGATCCGCCTGTCTCTGTGGCTTCTCTGCCTTTCGTCCAAGGTTCCGCGTGTCTTTCACCTCATTTCTGTTTATTCAAACAGCCTGAGCTCACACCTGACACCCACCCCCGCAGGGGCCGCTGGCTCCACTAGGGGTCACCCTGGCCCCCGGTGAGCCCCTCTCTCTTCCCAACGCCCCCACAGGCCCAAGGATGCGGGTTCCCGAGGGCAGGGCTTCTGCGGCCGCCCTGCACAGGCACGGGAGGGCGCAGGGCTCGGGCTCAGAGCCCCGCGTGCCGCCCGCCCTGGACGCCTAGGGACGGCGGGCTTCCAGAAGTTCCCTCCAGGGCTCTAAGTGTTGCTGATGGGGAGAAGCCCCCTGACCCCCTTCTACCTGCTGCTTCTCCCGCTCCGCCTCACAAGCAGGAGCTGCCCCAACCGCAGCCTCAGCGGAGACAGGGGAGAGCGGGCAGGACAGAGGGGCCGAGACACGCCCTCGCGGGCCCAGCTCAGACTGGACCTCACCACGGGGTGGTCTGAGCCCCCACGGCTACTGCTTAGATGGACAGGGGAGGCCAAGGGGCGTCTACAGGGCCAGCTGCTGGCTGCCGTGGGGCTCCTTGGGCCAGCACCTCGGGGCCCCCCACCCCGGCCTCAGGGTTGGGAAATTCCTGGTCCAACAGGGAAGAACAAGCCGCAGGCAGCGGAGAAGACAGTATTTTCCTCCCTCTCTTTCTCGACCTTCCTGGCTTGGGGAGACGATCAGCTCTTCCCAAGGCCCCAATTACAGACACAAGGCTGGGGCTGGCGCGCCGCACCCCGCCCTCCCTCCTTGAAACAGCCCGCAGCCCCCGCACTGCTTGGCTGCCAAAATCAGATGGTTTTGAGAGTCAGCCCCTCCTGACCACGAGCCGGCTGCTAACTGGCCCCCCATTTCTACAGGGCCCCCAAACAGGCCCCGCGCTGCGCCTACCTGCAGACGCCTGCGGAGCACAGCGGCTTCCACTTGACTCAAGAAAGTTGGTTTCCAGGCTGAAGAGAGACTCGTGCTTTGTGTCTGTAAACTCCTCAGGGGGGTCCTGCTGGGAGGTGCCAGAGGGGCCGGCCCCAATTTTCCCCTCTGGGTCAGAGATTAAGGCCACATCTGAAATTTAAGGAATTTTACGTTTTACAGGCAAGCAAAAATCTACTCACCAATATAACTACACTCCTGTTGAAACAAAATCAGTTTCTCAGCTGACGTCAACACTGCCGCGCCTGCCTGTCCCCTTTTGAGCAAATTCAGGGGAGACGTGAATTCTAAGACCCAGAGGAAGACGTGGCCACAGGCCGCGGGGGTCCACGCCCATCGGCCGCTCCTCCGCCCACGCAGCACTGCGGCACCTTCACCCAGCCACTCACACCTGAAAGGCTTTGTGGGGTCACGCCCGTCTCCCGTTATGCGCGGACTGTCCAGGGGACAAGCTGCTGTCCCTGCAGTGCGCTGAGACCGCCCGGGACTGCCTGGGTCACGGGCGCGCGGGGCCCTGGCACCGAAGCGAGAATGCCGGGGAGCCGGGGCTGGTTTTCACCAGGCGCTCAGGGACCCCCCCGAGCCCAGCGGGCTGGCGTCACGGCGCTGCGGAGCCACGGCTCCCGCCCGCTCACACAGGAGGGTGCGGGCCGGGGGCTCCCCCGTGGGCGGGCAGAGCAGCAAACCCACAGGGAAGACACTCACCCCCCTGCGTTCCGGCAGGCTCAGTGGCCGCCTCTGCCTCCACGCTGACCTCACTGCCGCCGTCGGAGTCGCTCATCTCGGCCTCCTCGCCACCAGAGTCTCCCTCCTCCTCGTCCTCCTCCTCCTCGTCCTCCTCCTCCTCGTCCTCCTCCTCAGGAACATTCTTCAACGTGGCAAGTAGCTTGTGATACCCAGAAACTTGCTCCGGTTCCCCCTCTTCTTCGCTCTCAGAACTTGAAGCATCTGAAACCTCTGACTGAAAAGAAAATGGGAACATGACAAAGTTGCTGTTCTCGCCGCACCCTGGGCCGTCCCCAGGTGGAGGCTGACGGGCGCAGACTGTCTCCTCAGGGAGAATCAGCTTCTCCACACGCGCCATCCAGCTACTCAGCCGGCCAGCACCCTAAGACCCCTCGTCTGCGGTCCATGCCGGCGCCCCACAGGGCAACACGCTGCCTGGCCACGGGGCCGCGTCAGACACGAGCCGGGGAGCCACAGCATGCCAGGACCGTGGGCTGAGCCCGCGGCGGCCGGAGGACACTCATTGACCGGCAGCAAACGAGACCCTCCGGGTGGGCTCCCCGAGCGCAGCGTGAGGCTCTCCGGGAGCCCGACAGGCTCGCCCCCCGACCCCAGTCTCAAACCGCGGCTTCCGAGCCACCATCCGCCACCAGCCCGAAGCTACTTCACAGACACCCCACGTTTCAAATCGAGACAGCAGACAGGCCGCCGAGCTGCAGGACGACGCGGCCCCGACGGACACCCCGGGGCAGAGGCAGAGGAGAGCCGAGTCTTACCAGGCGACAGACCGGCGGCTTCGCCTCCTTCCCGGAGACCCTGGGGAGAAACAGACGCCGTCCAACTCCGCCCGGCAGCCTGGGCAGCCGGCCCACCGCCCAGGCGCAAGGGCGGGCCGGGCGCCCCCCGGCAGTCGCAGGCGACCGGCCGGGCCAGATCCGCTTCCTGGTCGGGCAGACGCGCCCCTCCCGGCGGGGTATCGGGCCCAGCGTGCCAGGGCGGGCTTGGCCGGGCCCGAGCCCCACGGAGCGGCGGGGCGGCTGGGGTCCCCGCGGGCGCCGGCGCGCACCTGTAGTGGAAGGGATGCTCCTCGCCGAAGTCGCGCAGATGCCGCTTCTGCTTCTTGGTGAGCGCGCGGAGCAGCTGGCCGCGGCCGGCGCGCTTGCCCATGGCGGGGCCGACACCTGGCCCGACGGCCTCCCGCGGCGGCGGCGCTGCTTTACGGCGGTGGCGGCGCTTTACGGCGGGAGGCGGCCGTGCGGGACAGCAGGGCGCTCTGGCGGCGCGGCGCGTGCGCGTGCGCGTGCGCATGCGCGGAGTCGGCCTGCCCCTGGCGGCGCGGGGCTCTCTGCGCCGGGCGGCTCGAGGGGGCGCCCCTGGGAAGGCGCTCCCGGGAAGGCGCTCCCGGCACCCCGCGCTCTCGTCCCGCGGGGCCCTCCTCCCGTGGGGCGCCCTTCCACGGGGTCCTCCTTCTACCGGGCCCTTCTACAACGCCTCCTTGCGGAGTCCCCTTTCCACAGCACGCGCCTCCCACGCCGCCCTCCGCCCGCGGGCACCTGCCCATGGCGTCCTCCTGGGCGGGGCGGGGCTCGGGACTGTCCTCACCGGCAAGGCTGCTTCCCGGGCCCTGGGGACGAGCCCACGGCGTCTGGTGGCCGCTGGTCAGTGCAACCCAAGTCGAAAGATGCATGGAGAGCCCCTTCGCCCGGCCGCCCTGCGGCGCAGCGTTAAGCGCTGAGCCGTGGAGCTGTCGGCAGCGGCGACGCGAGTTCGACGCCCGGCCGGGGAGCTTCCCACAGGGCGCCCTCCTGCCTCCCCGCTGCTCCCCTCAGCAGTGTGTTTCAGTGGATCTGCCCGTTCCGCTCCCGGCTCTGTCTCTGGTGAACCCTCTCGCCGCCCCACGCCTCTGGCCTGCACCCCAGCTTGTGTGCACAAATAAATAAATAAATAAGAGAGCCCCTTTGCCAGGTCTGTGCTGGCAGCTGAGGCTAAGAGGAAGAATGAGATGCAGGCGGCCGCCTCAAAATGCTGGCGGTTTGTCAGAGCCCGATGAGCATGCAGGTGACTGTGATGGTGCCAGGCGCGACGGCAGCACAAGGGACCGTTTGGTGGTGGTGATGGAGGTGGAGGTGTTGAGAGTGATGGTGGTGATGATGGAGGTGATGAGGGTGGTGGTCGTGGAGGTGGGAGGTAGAACCCACCGCCACTGAGCGTGTGTCTGTCAGCACATTCCTCAAACGTTGGCCTCAAAATCTATAAAGATTCTCGATCTTACGTTGCTCGAACCGCTCCCGCTCACATCGCAGGCGTGGGGGGGGTGTCCCACTCGGGGCGACAGGGATGTAAGACGACAGGCTGCTTGCCGCTGGCAGCCGGTAGATTCCGCGGCACTTCTCGTGTTTGGGGTGACGGCTTTTGGGTGAAACAGTTTAGACAACGAGATCACGTCTGAGAGAAGAAAAACTGTCACGCGTGGGGCGGCACGATCGACCCGTGTCACCACCCCCGCTAACACGGAAATGTGAACTCTGTCCAGTGCCGTTCCAGTCCTTTCTGTTTATCCGTCCCCCACGAAGTGCCGACTCTCAAACCCAAACGTGGTGGCCTTTAAAAATGTTTCCTCGGGGTTATCGTTTATGGGATGTTAGGTCTAGCCCAAAAGTGAAATTTTTGATCTGATTAATCGAGAGCCCAGCGCGCGGTGGGGTGGGGAGCTGGTGCGCCTGCGTGCGGTTTTTCCCGTATCCCGCAAAGGCTCTGGGCCTGGGTGTGTCCTTTGTGAGGCCCTCTGGAGACAGCCGCACTGCGGGCCTGACTGGGCACCCCGGCCCCGCAGCCCAGCCCCGTGGAGGCCGCGGCCTCTGGCTGGGGATGCAGCGATGACTCCTGATCCCACTGCAGGGCTGACCCCGTGTGCGAGGGTGTCTAGAGGGTCCAGGGGCGGGAGGGAGAGGACAGGACGGTCAGGCGCGTGTCCGGGCTGCCTGGGGTGTGGTCAGGGCTTCCCGGTGACCAAGTGGGGAAAGAGCGTCCCGCGCGGGAGCGGCCTGGGCCAGGCTGGGAGGGTGCTGGGCGCTCGCCGCTGAGTGGGCCGGCGGAGGGCGCAGGGTGGGGTGGGGGCCGGGCGCCGCCCTGTCAGGGAGGCCTTTGAGGCTTTCGAGCGTGCGCCCTGCATCGGCAGAGCTGGCCTGGGGCCGTGATGGCTGGTGTGGGGCGGCCCGGCCGTCCTTGCCCGTGCCCCTGGGCCATGGGCGCTGCGCGCCACGCTTGGCTCGGGAGACTGGTCATTTTGCGCCAAACGCTTCCTCCACTCTTGAACGTTTCTGGGGACCCGTCTGTTAAGCCTCTTGCGATGGAGCCTCCCAGCTGAGGCTGTAGAGAATTCGAGGTGTCCCTGGGCGGGGCGTGGGGACAACGTGGGGGGCCCGTGAGCCCACTAAAAGGTCCTGCTCCCCCTTAGTTCTGGGGCCTTAGAGCCCCTGCGTCCATCTGCCCAGCAAACGTCCAGCCCGTGTGATTCGCACGTGGTGCTTGAGGGCCCTCCTGAGTCCTCCCGAGCCCCGGACTGGCCGGCGAACGTGGGGGCGGTCAGCGTGGGTGAGTGCGAAGGGTTCGCGAAGGTCACGGAGGAGGGGAGGGCAGGCCGCGCATGGGGGGGGGGGGGCTGGGCAGGGCCGGGGCTGCGCACGCACGGGGCTGGGCGGGGCCGCGCATTGGGACTGGGCGGGGCCAGGGGCCTCTCCACCGAGGGACCCTCTGGCCACAGGCGGTGTGCACGGGCCCAGCAGGAGACCTGGAAAATTCATGAAAGAGAAGAAAGTCAGGATTGCGTGTTCCGGAATCCCAGTGCAGAAGCACTAGTGTTTCCTCTCAGGAAAGGTCCCGGGGCCGTTTCCTGGGGCGCACGTTAGCGGGAGGGGGCTCTTCGGTGACGGTGCCCTTCCCCGGTAGTGTGCGCGGGTGTGTGTGGGCATGCACGGGGTGCACACGCCTGTGTGTGTGGACGCGGCGTTTTGTGTCTTGAGTGCACTGTGCACAGGCACAGGTGCGCTCGTGTGGGTGTGTGCTGTGTGTGCGTGTGTGCACTGGGTGTACAGGTGTGCGTGTGCGCACGTGTGTACGTGTGTGTGGGCGCGTGTGCGAGCAGCCCCTGCGGGTACGTCAGGCCGGGCTGCGTCTCCCCCGGGGTTCCCGAGAAGCTGGCTGCGTGGCGGCGGGGCGTGGCTATGCGCCCCCAGACTTGCAGCGGCAGCGGCGCGTCGGCTGAGCCCTGAGCCCGGCCCGCTTGGGCAGACGCCTTGACTGCCTGCACTGGCCACTTTGGGTTTTTCTGTAGTTTTTTCCAGCACGTAACAGCCTGGACAGGGCAGCGTGGGGCGGCGGGAGCCCCGGGGGCCCGGAGAGTTGGCGCTGCAGCTCCGGCTTCTGTCGAGAGGGACGGACTCGCAGCCCCCATCCGGCCAGCTGAGCGGCTCTCCGGCTGGAAGCTGCTGGCCCCTGGGAAGCAGAGGCCAAGCCCAGACGGATTGGGGCACTGGCTGCCTGGTCCCCACCACGGGCAAGTGTCTGATTCTGGGGTCAGGGCAGAGTGTCCCCTGGGGCCGGCCTCTGTGTGGCGAGCTAAGGAGCAGCAGCGGCGTCCCCACCTCTGGGCAGGGCTAGCGTGGACATGGCAGCACTGGGCGTGTCCATCGACCCATGCTTTCAAGCCAGGGATGTGGGCACAGATGTGTCTCAGGAGGGCTGCTCGCTGCCTGGAGCCTTTGTGAGCACTCACCTGGAACGGCAAAAGCTGGGGGCCTCCCTGGGGGCGCAGGGGTTGAGTCTCAGCACCATGAAGCTGTCCACAGCCCCTGCAGCACGAGTTCGATCGCTGGCCAGGGGGATTCCCACAGGGCGCAGCAGACCCCTCCTGTCTCCCCGCTGCTCCCCTCAGCAGCGGATTTCAGTAGATCCGCCTGTTCTGCTCCCCGCTCTGTCTCTGAGGAACCCTCTCACCCCCAAAACCTCTGCCTACACCCCAGCTCATGTATACAAAAATATATACATCTTAAAAAAAAAAAACAAAATGCTGTCTCTGGCGGGCGGGCAGGGGTGGGGCTGGCAGGGAGCACCCGGAGCTGGGTTTGGAGGGCCCCGGCATCTTCTGGGAGAGCGGGGGGCACTCCTCACGAGGTGCCCAGGCCCACGTGCTGCAGAGCACGAGAAAAATTTCTTTTAATGATGTTAATTACAACAAGGGGAGCTTTTCATCTTCAAAGGGGCTCCAGGCGGACATGAAAGTCTCTGCAGTTTCGGAACCGAGGTCGGGTGCCCAGGCTGGCCCCAAAGCCGGGTGCAGGAGCTCATAGCGCAAGGTGGGGGCGGGGTGGGGGTCAGGGCGGGGGCCGTGTGCCTCCCTGAGGCGGGAGGTGGGGCGGAGCACCCCTGCGGGCACCTCCCTGCACCCAGCACCCTGGGCCGCCTGCGTGGGATGGGCCGTGCCAGACCTGGGGTCAGACGGACGGGCACACGCGCTCACGCTCACAAATACACACACACGCTCACACACATGCCCACGTGCTCACATGCACACATGCATGCTCACGCGCACACGCTCACACTCGCGCATGTTCTCACGCTCGCGGGGCACACGCACGTGTGCTCTCACGCCCACGGCCCTTGCGCAACCTGAGGGGCCTCCTGCGGACACTCCTGCGAGGGCGGCGGGTCAGGCCCAGGCCCCCACCCCGAGGGAGAGGCCTCTGCTGGGGCTCCAGGGCTGCGGGGGGCTGGCCGCCGCAGACTCCCGTCCCTGAGGCTTGGGGATGGATGTCTAAAGCCCCGCCCTTCTGCGCCCTGACCTCCTCCCCGCTCCTGGGGGCCTGCGGCTGCACCGCCTTGCCCAGACGGGGGCAGAGCGCGCCGGCCTAGCGAGCAGCGGCGCCGGCTCTGGCCTCCGCTCCCTGCAGTGGAATCCGGGCGCAGGACGGGTCTGGGCCTGACCCCGCACTGCGAGCCGGCTTCCCGCCGGGCGGGGGCAGGCGAGCTGGCACTTGCCTCGGTGCGAGGAGCGGCCGGGAGGGCGAAATTGCAGGCTCCAGACACTGGCGCAGGCCAGAGGTTCCCAGGCCCCAAAGCTCCCGCCGGCAGGTCCTGGGCAGCAGGGGCCTTGAAGCCCCCAGACAGGCAGGTGGTCACACACAGGCAGGCTGGGCTGCCGCCCCCGGCCTGGGGGCATGATTAGCATTCCAGAACCTTCCCCTTCCACCTACTGGAAGGGCAGGCGCTAGCTCAGGCAGGCTGGCCCCTCGCCCTCTGCCAGCCGATTGAGCTCCCCACCCCTCTCAGAGGCCCCCCCACGTGCCGGAAACCAAGCCATGGGGAGACTGCACGTCCAGACAGCGGGCCCTGAGGCCAACGCACTTCCTGGACCGGCCTCGGAGAAGCTCCTCAGCTGGACCCGCCTGGCCTGTCCTGGAGCAGCCCCTCCCCGGCCCACCCTCTGCTGCTTCTTTCTTAAGAACTCAGAAGGGCTTGACTGTGGGAATAAAGCGAGATGTCCGCAGCTCAGGGCGTCCTTATGTCACTGCCCGTCAGCCAGGTGATGGAGGAAATAGAACTTAAAATAAGGTTAGAACCAGACCCACACAAGGAGGTGGGGGTAGAAGGAATCAACATAACCATTAGCACAAGGAAGAAGGGGTCCCAGCACGCCAGCACCCAGGTTACAGAGCGTGAGGCCCCGCAGGTATCAGACTGCTGAGTGGAAGGTAAAGATATGGAGATTGCGCCCTTTGTAGAATCTCTGGCCTCCTTTCTCATGCTAGTCGAGTTGTTTAGGATCAGCGGGGAGGGGCCAGCCTCCAAGACAGCCCCTCCCGACTGAAAGAGCCTCTGTCTGTGCCATCCCTGCAGGGATGGGGGGGCGGGGAGGGCTTCTCTCTGCCCACCTGTGCCTATGCAGGTGCTTTCCTTTACCGACTCTGTCCCTCTGCAGGGCAGCAGCCTGCCCGTCTGCCCGTGACCTGCACCGGCTGGGGCTTCTCCTCACTGACCCCCTCAGCAGAGACGGTTCTCGGGGCTGCCCGCCCGGCCCTGGCAGGCCTCTCTCAGCAAACCTGCCCCCCAGAGGGGCAGCTCTTCCTGCCTGCTGTGTCCATGCAGCGCCCTTCACTTCCCTGCCCCTTTCCCTAATGAACCTGTCCTTTAAGTATAACTAAATCTCTGTCTTTTTTTAAAAAGACTTTATTTATTTATGCACACAAGCTGGGGTACAGGCCAGAGGCGTGGGGCAGCAAGAGGGCTCACCGGGGCAGAGTGGGGAGCAGAACAGGCAGATCGACAGAAATACACTGCTGAGGGGAGCAGGGGCAAGGCAGGAGAGGTCTGCCGCTCCACATGGGAATCTCCCTGGCCGGGTGTCAAACTCGCATCGCTGCTGCCGACAGCTCCACAGCGCAGCGCTCAACCGCTGCGCCACCAGGGAGGCCCAAGTCTCTGTCTTGTGGAGAAACCCACCGCGTGCTGCAGAAGAGGAGCTCTGGGGAAACCTTTCCCAGAATGAACCCACGGACCTTGCTCTCAAACCCATCAACCCCACAGACGACATCACTGGGAGGTACTGAACACACATGGCATTTAATGCGTGTTTGTTGACTGACTAGCTAACCTGCTATCTGCGGGGCGGGGGGAGAAAAGATGGAAGGGGGAAGGGGGAGAGGGAGGACTGATTTGTGTCAGCTAAGCCTCTGTATCTGAGCAGCCTGGAGCCTGAGCCTGGTGTGGTATTTCCCGAACCCCTCAGGGCTCCCCACTTCCCCACCTCCTGCCATTCCTGTGTGGGCAAAGCTGCCCAGACAGCCCACACTGTTTTGTAAATAGTGGACTAGAGCAGAAGAGCTTTGAAGCTGCCTGGTGTCCCCCTCCCCGCCCCCCAAGGGATTTGGGCGGCCAGGCAGGGCCAGGGGTGGCCAGCAAGGCCTCTGCGCTGAAATCTAGGAACCCGCCGCACCGGCCTGGCCCGCCTGCGACCCTCTGTCTGAACAAAGGGGGGGATGGATCGAGGGGGGTTAGAACGGTGGAGACACACAGGACACCTGCGGCCCAGGACAGGCGTGTGTTGGGGGGTCTGTTTTACTCCAGTGTCAAACTCAGGTCCGGACTGGGAGCTGACCCCTCCGCGGGGGCCCCCCGCCCTGAATCCCGCTCCTCGCGCGTGGCGAAACATGGGGAGCCCCACAACCTCACGGAGCAGGTAAGCACTGACCACCTGCCGATGGTCCCCATGCAGTGAGCAGGAGATGCCCCCCTCCAGGGCAGGGGCCCCGAGGCAGCTCGGGGGGTGCACGGCATCGGAAGCTGGTGAGAAGAAGGTTAAAAGACTCAAAAATCTGTTGCAAACACATCGACACTTGGGAGATTTCCCACGAGGGTCTGGGCTTCCCAGGGAGCACGCGGCCCGCCCTGGCCGGGACACCAGCGGCTTAGGGGCGCAGCTTGGCCAGGAGGGTGCTGCCGGCCAGCCCTGCCCCTCCCCGGGCCGGGGCAACCTCGCACGGAGCCGTGTCTGCTGTTCGCCTGAGACCTGCAGCGCCCTCGCTGCAAGTGGGAACGGGCCTGCTCTCCGGGGTGGCGTCCGAGGGCCCAGGTCTCTTCCTGCTTGCTGAGCCCAATGTGGCACCACAGCCCGGTGGCTCCCCGCAGCAGCTGAGGTCTCTGGGCACCCCCGTGCCCCGCCCCCGTCCCCCCACCCACACAGCAGCTGCCAGAGCAGGAGGGAAGCACATGCCAGGCTGGGTCTGTCTCAGGAAAGACCAGGCCCCGTCTGCCTGGCCCTCCCAGACGGCCCCCTCCGCTGGTGTGAGTGTCCACCCTGCCGTCCACGGGGCCCGTCGGGCCTCAGCACCGCAGTCCCGGGGCTCAGGAGTCCAGGGAGAGGGCTGGCTCCGATGGTCAAGGCCGCCTGACCGCGGGGCGGGTGACCGGAGAAACGGGAGGGCGGGAGCCTGCAGGCCCGGTCAGTCCAGAGCTGACCAGAGCGGGGGTGTGGACTCCGGTGCCCGTGGCTTCCTGCAGGGCCGCAGGCACGGCACCCAGTGGGGGGAAGCGGGGTGGGATCTGAGGGGTGCTATTGGGGCAGACGCCCTCCCTGTGCCTGCCCTCCCGGGAGCCGCGTCTCCGAGGGGATGACCGCTGGCCGGGAGCGCCCTCGACCTTGTCCCTCACCCCCAGGGACAGAAGCGTGGGCCCGCGCCCCTGGGGCAAACACACCACATCTCACTTCTCAGCTCTGCACTCCCGAAGCCGCTGTGCCAGTGGGGCTGCTTGGGGCCCACTCAGCCCAGGGCGGCGGTGACTTAGCCCGCTGCCCTGCCAGCAAGAGGGGCCCCGGGCCCCACACCAGGCGCTTTCCTCTCCCCTAAAGTGCCACAGCGTTTCCTGGCCGCCACGTTTGGTGTCCCGGCATCCGTGCCGCCGTCTGTGGCCCCGTCCCTCGGCCTGGCCTCTGGGTCAGGGCCCCTCTGGTCCCCGTCGCTGTGCGTGGAGGGGCGGGGGCAGAGAGAAGGGAGCCCCCAGATTGGCCTCAGCCCCAGAAGCCAGTTCCTTGACCCACGCCCTCCCCAGACGCTGCGGCCCACACGCCTTGCTTTTCTGAGGCGCTGTCTAGTCCGGCACCCTGGGCCTGGCCTGAGCATGGGCCTGGGACGGGTTGGGCTGGGAGAGACCAGGGCTCCCGGCCTGCGGCCCTCGCCTGGGGCTGCCTGCAGGGGACGGTGTCTGCCTTGGAGGCAAAGGCACACGGCGCGGGGGCCTCCCTGGGGACCCAGCACCCACCGCTGCCCAGGCCTCCGCTGGCCTGCAGGTCCCGTCCAAGCCACACAGCCTCGGGACCAAGGCTGCTGTCCAGCGCCCCACCGGGCCGCGGCCCCACACCTCCCGCAGGCCGGCCGAAATCAGGGTTCTGTCGTCAAGAAGCTTCCCTCGCGCCAGGGAGATGGAAGTGGGCCTGGGTCACTCTGAGGGGACGCTGGAAGGGCGGGCTCCCCAGTGCCCAGGAGGGGCTGCCCCTCCCCCAGCCCCACCCCGTCCTGCTCCACAGAGATCCGGGGTTGGAACCTGCGTGGTTCAAGGATCAAAGCGTCCAGAGGGAGATGTGAGGCTTCCGTGGCGGAGTCTCCCGGGTCCCCAAAACAAAGCCTGCTGCGAGGCTCTTTACTCCTTGTTTTGGCTTCCGCTGCAGAAACCCCAATGATGCTGGGATTTGGGATTTGGGCAGCAGCCTGGGAAGGAACCCCTGCAGGGGTAGGGGCAGGGGAGGGACATAAAGGGACAGCACCACTTAGGCAAGCGCCAGCCCCGTTGTCACGGTGAAATGCCAGGAAGGAACCAGCAGGACCAGGGTGGAGAGGGCCTTGGGCAGAGCTGGGGCTCCAGAGAGCCGGCTGGGCTGTGAGGTCCTTTGAGAGAGCCCAGAGGCCACTGCTTGGCGCTGTGCCCTCACCCCTCTTCCGAGCCCTGGCGCAGTCTTGGGGGTGGCGGCTGGACCCGCCCAGGGACGCCGCGGGCTGGGCCGCGCTGAGGCTTGCGGGCTCCTGCTGTCACCCCTCGCGCCCCCCAGAGCAGGCTCTGCTCCCTGTCTGACGCGGCAGAGGGGAGGCCTCCCTGAGTCAGCGGTCTGGGAGCCGAGGGGAAGCCCCGGCAGGTGAATCAGGGGCCTGCTGGAAGGCGCATCCCACAGCCTGAAACTCAGACTCACAGGTGAGTCAGGAGGCCCCACTGAGCAGGACAGAGACCGCCTGGGTGGGGACAGGCCCTGGGGCGACTGGGCAGCTCTTTGGGGAGCCCGAGGAACCAGCCCCGGAGGGGCCCCCAAGATGTCCTGGTCCCAGGCGGGTGGGGCCGGAGCCCAAGCGAGGGAGACTTAGGCCGTTACCAGGCCCATCAGCTGACCAAGCCTGGCTCGTCTGCGGCGCCCCCGCCACTGCCCCTCGTGACCTCCAAGTGGGGTGGCTTTGGCTCATCGCGTGTCCACAGCGCTTCCCAGACACTCAGCCGCAGGCAGCGTGGTCAGTGGAGGCGCTGGGTGTGCCGGGCAGCGCCGAATGGAGAGCGCCGGGCTAGGGTTCGAGTCCCAACTTTGGGCTCCTCTGCTCTGTGGCCTTGAGCAAATCACCGACCTCCCTGGGCCTCAACTTTCTCATCCATAAAGGGGCGTTTGGACCGGAGCTTGCAGACGCCCGCGCCAGCCCACAGGGCCTCGGAACCACAGCCCCCTCTGGCAGGCAGCTGCGGTCAGGCTGCCCGAGTGCCCACGCTGCCGAAAGGCGAGAGCGGGGGCTGCGTGGAGTCTCCCGGGGCCTGGAGCACAGCGTGGGCCAAGCGAACAGCCCAAGCCAGAGTCTCCGCTGGACCGGAGGGTGTGGAGGAGACTCGGCTGAGGCTTTCTGGTCCTAAGATACGTGTCTTCTAAGGAGGAGCCCGCAGACATCTCGGGTTTCCGCACGTGGCCTGTGGGGGGCCCATATTCGCATGCCGCTGGGATTTGGCGCCCCTCAAAAGCCATCCCCGTGCAGGTGTCCCCTTCGCAAGGACACCATCGCTCAGTCGAGGGCCTCCCTTCCGGGGCCACGTCGCACCCGCCTGGGGACCGGTGTGGGGGCCGCTTCCGGGCACTCTGCAGGGTCTGGACGAGGTGGACACAGCCCGCCCGGCCCTCCTTCACCACTGCCCCTGGTGCCGGCCGTGCCCCTTCCGCTGCCCAGTGACAAGCTGGGGCACAGCTGCTGTCCACAGCGGGCGGTGGGGAAGTGGGGTGGCAGCAAGTGCCTGCCACACCAGCCACACCAGCCTTGCGCTTCAGGCACTGCAGCGGCTGCATCCCCCGAGAGCTCAGCACCGGGAGGCCCCGGCACCCTCCCTCCCAGGACACCCTAACCTCGGCCTGCAGATGAGGCCCCCCAGCCCGCCGTGGCCAGACGCTGGCACCATTAGCAAAGCGCCAAGGGGAAGGCAGGTCATTATTCTCGCAGGACGGCTGAGAAGCCAAGCACCGGGCCCAGGGTCGCCAGGGCAAGAGGCAGAGTTAAAGCAGATCCTGCCCGGGGCGCCTGCGACACCCCAGAAAGGACCGAGGGCCTGTGTCTCCCCACTCCCGCCGGAGAGGGCAGCCGCTGCCGGCGCCTCCCTGCGGTTAACTGTCTCCGAGGCGCTGGGTAATTACGGGCCGGGGCGGCAGGCGCCCTCTTGCCTCGGCTCTGACCCCGGTGCTTCCAGTTCCCAGGACCCCCGCCCGAGGCTTCGGGGCCCCGGCGGGCGGGCCGTGCGGGGGCGGGGGCGGGGGCGGGGCGGGGCCGCGGCGGCAGTTCTCGCGCCGCCAATCCGGAGCCGGGGGCGTGGCCACACCTGGGGGCGTGGCCGGCGCGGCGTCCTGGGCGAGGCGCTGACGTGGGCCGGGCGCACCTGGGCCGGGCAGGTAAGGGCCGGTGCGGGGCTGGAGCGGAGCCGCAGTCCCTGTCTGCGCAGGGCCAGGTGTGGCTGGCCCAGTGGGCCGAGGCGCGCGGTGACGACGGGGGATCTTCGCTGGGGACTTGGTTCGGAGGGACGTCCGCTTCTGGTCGCCCGACGGAGGAAAAGGTGGGGACTCCAGCTTCTGGAGACCAGCCTGGAGGGCTGGGGGAACACCCGCTGGCCGCGGAGGGTCCGCCCTGGAGTGTGCGCGGGTGGAGAGCTTGCTTGGGGGCATCTGTTTATTGAGGGACACCCTCTAGGGCGGGTATGTCCCCTGCCCCAGGTAGCTTTTGTGCGGTCCGGTCCCGGGGCCCTGGGCCTCCCTGGACCCCACACTTCGTGGAGTCCCTGTTGCTCCCTGCCCTCTCGGCCCTTACCCGCCCTCTCTCAGGCAGAGCTCAGGCGCCTCCACCCCTCTGGTCTTGCCAGCTCTGGGCCCCCGCGCCCCAAAGACGGCATTTCCGGGCCCTTGGTGCTGGTGGGTACTTGGAAATTGGGGGTAGGGCGGCCACTTGGGGTGGACTCGATTCGATTTTCTTCTCTCGCTGGATGTGTTTGGCAGCCAGACCCCTGGCCCCGCCCGGGAGACACCCATGGCTTCCCACGGAGCCAAGCCGGCTGGGAAGTTGGCACTGGGCGTGGCTGAGGGGTGAGGCCCTCTCCCTGCAGGGGTGGACACAGACCTGTGGGGCGAACCGGGGAGCATCTCCCAGGCTGGCCTGGAAAGGAGGCCTGGGGTGCCACTCTTTGCGGGGAGCCTGCTTGGTGGGGAAGGAGGCGCCCCCGCCCCCAGCCCCGCTCCCGGATATCAAAAATGGAATTTCCCTGAAGGCGGAGGAGGGCGAGGCCTCGAGTGGGGTGGGTGTGGGCGGCGCTGGGGCGCTGGGGGAGTGGGCGCAGCTGATGCCCCCAGCACCCTGGGCCTGTGGCCCCCCCAGCCCCCGCTTGTCTGGCCAGAGGGAAGGCGTGGGCGTTCCGCTGCGGCCTGGAGTGCACCTGAGCAGGGCTGAGCTGTGCAAGGCAGGGCTGGGCGCCTGGGCGGTTCAGTCCCCTGGGGGCTTGAGTGAAATAGGACCCCTGCATCCCTCTTAGAGGTGGCGGGGTGTCCTGCCTGAGAAACCCCAGGTGAGGCGTCCAGCTCTGCATCGAGCCCCTGAGGAGACCCCGGGGGTCCTCACAGGCCACGGTGGTATTTGCCCCCCTGGAGTGGGGGGCCGGGGCAGCTGTGCTGGCCAGGGGTCGTGGGGTGTCAGGTGTCCCCGCTCCCCAGTGGCGTGGGGGGGCCTGATTGGCGCCTGTCCCTGCCTGGGGAACACCTGCCCGGAAGCAGGCCGCAGCTCCGCAAGGGCAGCGGCCACTGGCACTGGGCGTCGGGCGTGGAAGGAGAACTCGGGGTTCCGCAGCGATGGTGGGTGTCTCGCTTCGCTGCCTCTGGACCTCCTCAGGCGGGTGGGCTTCAGGTGTGGAGGAAGGGACCGGGAGGGCAGGGTGTGGCCACAGCTGTTAGGTCCAGGCCCCGGATAAGGCCTCAGTTTACCGGCTGGAATGGGGGCTGAGAGCACCACTAATGGTGGGAGGAAACCAGACATGTCAGCCTTAGGGGAAACTGAGGTGGGTGTGGAAGTAAAGGGGGTACTTGCCGGGGTGTCCCCAGCTCTTGGTCTCCATCTTTTATACCTTCCAGTGGCCAAGAAATGTCTCTGCTTCCTGTGGCCATAAAAAAATACGACTTTGTTTTGTTTTTATCATTATCACAACTTGCAGCATGTCACTGTCGGGATGTAGGAAAATGGGGAGCCCTATGGAAGTGGGGGACGGGTGTGAGGTGGGCCCCGCAGCCTCCGCTGGGCGACCCCCAAAGCCCCCCCCACCCCCCTGCCCACAGCTGGTTCCTCCTGTGCGCGTTTCGCCTGCGAGGGCCATCTAAGCAAGAGCAAGTTATGTCACTAGCCGGAGACACCCCGGGAGAGTCCCAGTCTTTGCTGCACCCCACCCTCGACATCGGAAACGCACTCCCAGGCCTCCTGCCGCCCGTGGGGCCTCTCTGAGGCCTGCGCCCGTAGCCGTCTGCTCGGCTGCCCCCAGCCGTCCCCTCCGCTGCCTTTGGAGTGTTCATTATCAGGTGGGGGGCTCTTGGCAGGAACTCCAAGGTGGGGTTGCCTGGGGGAGGCCGGCCCCTGGGTGGGGTGGGCTGCTCATGTGTGGCACCATTTTGGAAGAACGCTGAGCCCTGGGCTTGAGGCCTGAACCCCATCTCTGGGGTGACTGTCCTTCGGCGCTGTGCGTGGCCCCTGCCTCTCCCCGGTGGGCTGTGGGCCCACGGGGGCGTTTCTCCTCGGGGTCCCTGCTGCACCGACGAGTGGTTTCCTGTGTCTGCCAGGCCAGCTGCGGGACTTGGCAGGGCCGGTGGAAATGCTCAGAAGCCCCTCGCCGGGCAGGGTTTGCTGCCTGTCCCCGCACCCTCGGCCTCTCCCTTGCAGCGGGGCTGGGACGGGGAGAAGCTGGAACTTGCCCTGAGACCACGCGTCCCCCCCTCCTTATAAGGCAGTGTTCCCAGGGGTGCAGTGGCTGCCCTCGGAGCGCCCCTCCCAAGGGAAGCCTCGGTGGCTGGACTGATAACTGGGTCAGGAGGCCTCGTGGGACAGGCCCTGCCTGGCTCATAAAGAGCCGGCGCCGAGCGGCCTGAGCTTCTCCCCGTTGGGTCTGCTGGGGAAGTGGGGGGCGTTGCGGAGGGGCTCAGCTAAGCCCCCTCCCCGTGGGAGCCTTCTGCTGACTCAGCTGGTTTCTGAAGGGCCGGTGGGTCTGGTGGGCGTGAAGGTGACTTATTCCTCGTCCTTCCCTGTGCAGCCCTTTCCTCTGGAGCCTGCTGGAAGCTTCCAGTTTTGGCCTTAGTGACTAACAGCCCTGCAGCAGACGAGCAAATATTTGTCGAATGCATGTTATTTTCCAGGCGCCCCTTCTCTGCTCAGGGAAAATACGCTCGCGGCCGACCGCCCAGCCTCGCAGCCGGCTGCGGCTCCGGAGGGCTCTAGTCGGGGCAGGCCTTTGTCCCGGGAGCTGTTATCTGCTCTGCGCGTTTATTGTGAGGAGGATCAGTCGCAGACTTTACCCCGCTGCCGGCCGGTGCTCGTGGGCCTCTGGGGCCGTGGCTGGCCGGTGAGGGGCCGCTGGGGGCCGGGCCTTGGCTGTGCAGGGCCGGCACTCACGGCCTGGGCCAGCTGCTGCAGCCCTGGATGCCCGCTGCATGACCAGGCCCTTCTCTCTGGGACAGGGTCTTGGGGGGCCCAGAGAGATGAAAGCGCCATGAGGCCGGGGTCACACACTCCCGCTTGCTGGTGTGGGCAGGACTTTGCACCACACCAGGACACGGCCCGCCTGTCTGCACCCCGCCACGGGAGCCATTTCTGGCTGAAACATCCCCACTCTGGCTTCTTTGGCCTTGTCTCGGGAGAGTGCTTCTGGGGCCCTCAGGCTCTTCCAGAGCTTCCCCGCCCCGCTCCCGGGAGGAGGCTGCGAACAGGACTTCCCCTGTCTCCGAGCTGGGTCCTTCTGGAAGGGCCGTGTTCCGGGGGATGACATCATCTTTAATGTTCCTGCTTCAGGATTTAAATAGAAGAAATGCGATCTGCTTCCCTGATAAGTCAGATCTGGCTGGAGACGGAGGGCGATGGCTGTGGAATCGGAACCCGAAGAAGCGCGCCCTCTTTTCTTTCTCCGCACCTGGCACGGCTCGTGCCCATATTTGGTTTCTGTGCTGTAACCGAATGAACCTGCGGCTGGAGCGCCGGAATGGTGGTGGGAGGGGCTCCCGCGCTAACTCTCCTGCCCCCCAGGTCATGGCCCTGCACCCCCGCAGAGTGCGGCTGAAGCCCTGGCTGGTGGCCCAGGTGGACAGCGGCCTGTACCCAGGGCTCATCTGGCTGCACCGAGACTCCAAGCGCTTCCAGATCCCCTGGAAACACGCCACGCGGCACAGCCCGCAGCAGGAGGAGGAGAACACCATCTTCAAGGTGGGCCCGCTCCCCGCCCCGCCGTCTCAGCCTGGGGCTCTTCCGACTGCCGTGCTTTCCGCCCGGCCAGGGGCTGGACCACGTGAGGCCAGGCAGTGGCTGGAGGGAGCCTGGGGCCGGGCACACAGGCCTTGCTCCGTGGCAGCGGGTCGTGGTCCAGCCCTCTGGGTTCCCCGTGTCCGAGGCGCAGTCACGCCCCAGGGGACGGAGGCGCTGCGGGCTGAAGGCCTCCACCCTGTGCCTCTCCATCTGCTCCGGCCCCGGGGCTCTGACCAGGCCAGGGGGCACGCGGGTGGCCGCCGGCCCCTGGCACGGCCCGTGGGGCGACTTAGATTTTCATTTGCCGTGAAAGTACTTCGCCCCATCTTAACCTCTGCTAGAAAATCAAAAGTAATTTGACAACGAGCTTTTCGTCTACAAAGACGTTTCCCGGTGAAATGTTGCTCTGACCCGAGTCATTTGGCGGAAACGAAAATAGGATTTAAGCAACGACGCTTTACCCAGGGAGAGAGCTGCCCCCGACAGGAGGGTGCCAGGCTGCGCGGGGCGCCTGGCGGGCCGTCTCTGCCCCCCTCAACTGCGTGCTGCCGGTCTGCAGCTTACCCCACCAGCATCCCAAGGCACAGCACGGCGCCTGTCTCCCCCTGCCGTGGGGAGTCCTTGGTGCCGCCCCCCGCCAGGCCTCTCGAGTTGGCGCCCCGGTCCCCGCCGGGAGAACAGCGCCAGGGTGCCCTGCCACGCGCAGAGGGTGTTTCATTTAAAATTTAAGCCCGGTATCAGGTGACGGGCGCCTGGCACGTGTGCCTGTGGTGGCACGAGGGGTCTTGGCGCCGCCCCGGCCTGCCTCTGCGGGGCGTCTGCTGCCCTCGGGGCTGCTCCCGACGCCCCTCCTCGCGGCCCCGTGTGACCGGCCTGTCCTGGACGGAGGCCCGGGTCGGCCGGCGCAGAGAGCCTGTAGCCCGTGGCCTCTGCCCTCAGCCCGCACCCATCGCGCGCTGGACCCTGACGCCTCTTTGGGGTACAGGGGTCTCGGGGGCTCACTCACGTGCCCCCGTCCCACGGCCAGTACGTGGTGGGCGGGATTCGGACTCGAGCCGCAGCCGCCCCTCCCCTTGCACCCCTCTGCCAGGCGCGGGAAGACGGTACCAAGCCCGGCCGTCCTCACGATGCGCGGTCTGGCCGGTGGCGAGGTCTTCGGGCAGGGAGGGGCCAGGGAGCGGGCAGGGGCCGGGTAGGGGCCGGGCAGGGGGCCGGGCAAGGAGCGGGCAGGGGCCGCGCAGGGGGCTGCGCAGGGAGCGGGCAGGGAACCCTCGAGACAGGCCTGAGTCCTGAGCCCGGGGCCCTGGGGGATGAGTGTGGATGAGTCACGGGCACCGCCTGCTCTGGGAGTCTCTGTCTGGCCCCTCCGCAGCGGCCCGAGGCGGGTTTGAGGCAGTGGCACAAAGAATCTGAATCAGAAAAGGGTTTGGCTGAGCTGGGGAGACGCTCCCCCAAGGGGAGCCGCGTGTGGTCAGAGCTCTGGGCGACGGGGGTTCCAGTTCAGCGGGTGGACACCAGGGCTGGGTCCTGACGGGGGAGGGTCTGGCCACTGGCCGGGCGGCGTGTGCCCGCGACCCCAGGCCCTGCTGATGAGACCTCCCTTTCCGCCCCCGAGTATTGCCCTGCTGCGCGGGCACCACCGAGGGGGCAGAGGCCGGGGCTCTCCCTCAGCCCCTCTTTGGTCCCGGGGCGCCTGAGCTGGGGACGCCGTTGTCGACCACAGGGGAGGGGCCAACGTGGGTTTGGCCCGGCCGCTGCCCCCGGCGACTCTGGCGAGGGGCCCGGTACAGGGACAGGTGGGTGTGGGGGGCTCTAGTGGCCCCTGAGCAGCTGAGTCCCAGGGGGCTTCCTGCCACAGCCACTGGGGGGTGTGGGAGAGAGGCGGGGGGCCAGCGTGCTGCGGGGCTTGTGGGCACTCACTGCCCTCTCTGACGTTCAGGCCTGGGCCGTGGAGACAGGGAAGTACCAGGAGGGGGTGGACGACCCCGACCCTGCCAAATGGAAGGCCCAGCTCCGCTGCGCGCTCAACAAGAGCCGGGAGTTCACGCTGATGTACGACGGCACCAAGGAGGTGCCCATGAACCCCGTGAAGATCTACCAAGTGTGCGACCTCCCCCAGCCCCAGGGCTCCATCATCAACCCAGGTGGGCCCTGCGGGAGGAGGACGTGGGCATCGCCTGCCTGCCCCTGGAGTCCGCAGGGACGGAGCCAGCCCTGCCAGGCCCCGGACAGAAGGTGCGGCCTCGCCACGCTCAGAGCCCGCTGGCCGCGTCGGACACGGGCAGGGAGCTGCAGGCGCCGGCCAGGGGCAGCGGTGCCCAGGGGAGGAGCTGGCGGGGCGGACGGCGCGAGGCCCCTCACTCCGCGTGTGGCGGCGTCAGAGCGTTTGGCCTCCGGAGCGCCCGTTCCCCAGCGAGAGTGGCCCGTCTCTGCCCACTTCGCGGGCTGGGCCCCGTGACCCGTGGCCGGCCATTCCCTTTACCACGCAGGCGCGCGGCTACTCGGTGTGGGGCGCCGGGCTGAGAGCGCGCGCTGGTCACCCATGCCCACGCGCTCGCAGCCCCTCGGGCGGGCCGCCGGCCAGTCTGGGCGCACTGCGATGCCATTAAGCTGGCACAGGCGAGCAGCTGCTGTCCCGAGTCCTCGGGAGGTGTCGACAGACGGGAGCGCAGAGAGCAGGGCCCGGGGGCGGGGCCGGACGGGTGGGCGCCCTCTGGTCTCCTGGGCCTTGGCCCCTCGCGCGGTGAGGAGGGGCGCTGCGCTGTCCCGGCTGGGGGGTGACCGCGGCCGTGCGGGCGCGTCTGCTCCTGCAGGCTCCACGGGGTCCGCGCCCTGGGACGAGAAGGACAACGACGTGGACGAGGAGGACGAGGAGGATGAGCTGGAGCAGTCGCAGCACCACGTGCCCATCCAGGACACCTTCCCCTTCCTGAACATCAACGGTGGGCGGGGGCGGGGCCGGCGGGGCGGGGCCAGCGGGGCGGGGCAGGGGCGGGGGAGGGGCCGGCGG
>PVIJ01008363.1:0-74947 GCA_004024925.1 Scalopus aquaticus | reverse complement strand
ATGTCCAAAAATAGATGATTGGATCCAGAAGATGTGGTACATATACACAATGGAGTACTATTCAGCATGGAAAGAAGATAAACACATGCAATTTGCCGCAACATGGATGGAATTAGAGGGAATCATACTCAGTGAAATAAGCCAGAAAGAAAAAGAAAAATATCGAATGGTTTCACTTATAACAGAACTATAGGGAGGCGGGGTGGGAGAGAGACACTCAGCGGTGGGGGAAGGGGGAGGGGAGGATAAGGGCACAAAATGGAAGAGAGGAGAATACAGGGGACCATGGAGATGGATCACGGGTGAATTGGTGGTGGGCTGCCCAAGGGGAATATAAAATGTAAAAGACACAAATAACAATAAAAAAAAAATGGAAAAAGAAAAAAAAAATAAGGCTTTCCAGTGATCAGCTTCAGGGGTCCCTTCTCATACATCAGTCAATGTCCCCCTGGTCATACCTCACAATGCACCCTTCCCAGGGTGACCAAGCTTTCTGCTCTTGATTGATTTGAAAGGCACTTTGAGGGCTGGGCTCCTATAACTTATTGACCGGACAGTTCTGACCTTGTATAGGAATATACAGAACCGTAGGTCACAAAAATGGTAGCTGAAGAAGACACTTAGGATTAGCAGACCCACATTTAGCAAAGGAAAAATGAAGTTAATAAGATATGTATGGAGGGGCCTCCCTAGTGGCACAACAGGTTAAGTCGCAGCACTATGAAGCTGTCCACAGCTACTGCAGCAGGAGTTCGATCTCTGGCCAGGGAGCTTCCCACATGGTACATCAGACCTCTCCTGCCTCGCCCGCTGCGCCCCTCAACAGTGTATTTCAGTGGATCCACCTGTTCTGCTCCCCACTCTATCTCTGGTAAATCTTCTTGTCACCCCCCCACCTCTGGCTTGCACCCCAGCTTGTATGAATAATAAATAAATCCTAAAAGAAAATAAGATATGTATGGAGAGTTTGCATGGCTGTGATTTCTAAAGGATAATGGAGTGGACAGGGGATATCCAGGGCATCGCGGTGAGGGACTCCTACGATGGACAGGAGGGTCAACACCATCTTTACTCTCACTCTTACATATTCACTGAGAAACCCACAGCTGGTTATACCCCCCAAACTACATTCTTGTAGGTCCTAGAGGAAGCAGTGATTGCTTCTTTGGATAGAAAAAAGGGCAAAGAACTGAGACTAAGGGCAAAGCTCTTAGCCAGGGTCTTCATTGCTCCCAGACCGAAACAATATGCATTCTTTAAGGAAAAGCAGTAAAACCCACCCAGGGCTCACTACGCCCTAGTTGACCTCCAGTTTCCATATCAAGGTCACAAGAGCTACTCTGGGCACATTGAGAAAAGCGGCTCTGACTTGAGCAGACGTTATTAGCCCGATGCACAGTTAGGAAACTGAAGTTCAGAGAGACGATGATTAAATGCCAAGTAAACAGCTAAGCCCAGTTTGAACCCAAGCCTGCCTGACTCTCAAGTCCATGCTCTAGACCCATGTTCAGAAACTTCCCTGCCCCCCTGTTTGTGTATGGCCCTCAGGCTGAGGATGGCTTGTACATATTTAAATAGTTTGGGGGTGAGGGAAAGATCCAAAGGAGACCAACAGTTTATAACACATAGAAATTATGTGAAATTCAAATGTTAGCACCCAGACATAAGGTTTTATTAGAACACAGCTATCTGTTCATTTATGTGTTGCTGGCTGCTTTCTTCCTAAACAGAAGAGTTGGAGTAGCCTCAGGAGAGGCTGCGGTGCCTCAAAGCTTAAAATATTTACTATCTGGTTCTTAATGGAGTTTGCCCACCCTGATGCAGGCCCTTCTGCCTCTCACAGATCAACTTCCTGCAAAGAAGACTCCCTGCCCACAAAAGCGCTCAGCACAAAGGCATCCCTGGCTTAGCAACCAGCCTCCTGTCCCGACTCTCCCCATGCCTGCCCAGCCAGCCCTGGGTCCTCACAGCTGTCACCCCTGCTCCCAGCACAATTTGAAGGTAGGGCTGAGGGCAGCCTCCAGATTCCTCCAGGCAGGGACAGGCCAGAGCAAGTCTGGAAGGAGAGGGAAAGGGATTTAGAACCAGAAGTCAGCTCAGCGTCATTAACCCCCTTGATTCGTGGCTTCCTGCCATATCTTGTTCAGCTGGGAACGTGCCCCGGCCCCAAGCAGGGACAGGCAGGCCAAATCTGATGAAAGCACAGGGCCCTGTCCCCCACGATGCTTTATCCAGCCTCCCCCCTCCCCCGGCCAGCAGGCAGAAACCCAGCTCAGCAAAGCCCTCTCTGGGAGCCACAAGCAACTCCCTCCCCATCCCCAAGCCTCAGTCTCCTCATCCATAAAATGAGAGATTGACATGGTTTTTCTAGGCCCCACCTGCCCCTGCGCCTGCAGAAAGCTGGCCTGCCCCTGCAGATTGCTCAGACACTCCAGCAGAAAACCCCATGCCCCTCCTTTACTCTGTGGGGTATGCTCCAAGAGCAGATTTTGCTCTTGGGAGCAGGCCTTCGTTGGGGGGTGGGGGGCGGGGGCGGGAGGAGGGCTTGAGCACCTGCTGTGTGTCGCAGCTCTGCAGGAATATAAAGAAAGTAACAGGAAGGGAGATGCTTTCTGCTTGTTTCAGGATATAAAATGTAGCAGATGAGAAACTCCAGAACAATCTTAGCAAGTCAAAAGGTTGAGGGCAAGGTATACACTGGCATGCTTTCACAGTCCTGCTGTTACTTAAGGGGCAAATCGCTCCTGTGGCCCCTAGCACCTTAGACCCATTTCACAGATAAAGAAACTGAGACTGGCAGGTTGCCTGAGATCAAATGGCTGCTGACTACTGAAGCCAGACTTTCCATGCAGGTCTCACTGATTCTAAAACCTGTGCATCTTCAAAAAATAAGACCTACATGCTCCACCAGGGAACATCTGGGTGCCTCAGTGGAAGCAAGATGGAGATGTTAAGACAAATTTTTTAGAGAAAATACATCTCAGTTGAGCCCTTCCACAGCATCAGAGAGAACACCGGACCAGCATCCAAAAAGCCCCCTCCACCCAGTTCTGCGTGAGATTGGTTTTTTCTCCCTGGGACTTGGGTCCCCCACCTGTAAAACTGCCATGAAAAGTTGGACAGAGTGGTCTCAAAGTGGCACCTACCCTAATTGCTCCTCTCTGGGCTTCCTTCACAGATGCTGCACTAGGCTGTCTGGCCCCACATCCCAAAGCGCCACCCTGGCGCTTACAAAAGACAGAGAAGCCCCAGGAAAAGTCAGAGAGCTGGATTACATGGGCTCCCACCACAAAACTATATGTAAGAAAAAAAGGAGACAAGATGTTATGCAGCTGCGTCTCCCCTTCCTGACTCTGTCCGGCTTGGCTTTCGCGGAGTTCCTGCCTGAGATTAACTCTGGCTTCTGACAAATTTGAGTTTTCAGAGCCTCTGCAGCAGGAAACAGGAGACGGGGTGGCAGGAAGGGAGCAAGTGTCTGAAGGGAAACTGAGGCAGAGGATGGAAGGACATAAGCAAAGTGTGGGGTGAGGCCCTTTTAAAAGGAGAGGGAGGAAGGACAGAAGGGAGGGAGGGGACATAGGGAGGTGGGAAGAAAGAGGAGGGAAGATAAAAACACTGCAAGGCCTTTTTGGGAGACAGCGAACTCACCTGTTCACTTTGATGATGATCTTCAGGGAGTTAAGAAAGGCTGGAAATAAACGTGCTTTCGTGAATAAAAATTTTGACTTGACACCCCTGTAACAGGAAGCTCACTCTGCACTCAGATTCTAATACTTTTTATCCTCCAGTTAAAGGGAATTGGGCTCCATGAGAAGCCTGGGAGCTTCTGATTCTAGACTGATCCAAGAGTGGGAGCAGGAAAAATACAAGATGAACCTGGAGCATAATAAGAAAAATAAAAAAAAGTTTTCTAAAACCCTGCACGGATGGGCTTATGTCAAGGGTCACAGGAATCCAATGAAAGAACTGGCAGTGGGCAAAGCTGGGGAAATCTGAGCAACAAAATAAAGTGGTAAAGATTTCTAAACCAAAGTATAAAATACCCATGAGTCCATACTGATATGAATATATGATATAAGCATAAGAATAAATAAATGGGGATAAAAAAGGGGAACGTAAGCCCCCATTTGTTAAGAGGTAGAGCCTGTGGCGACTTCCTTCCAAAGTGCACAGAATGGGGCCTCCCTGATGGCCTGGGGGTGAAGTCTCAGCGCTCTCACTCACTGCAAAGGCCTGAGGAGCTGACCCGCATATGGCGCAGCAGACCTCTCCTATCTCGCCTGCCAGTCAACCTGCCTGTTCTGCTCCCCACTCTGTCTCTGGTGAATCCTCTCACCCCCGCACCTCTGGCCTACACCCTAGTTCCTCTATACAAAAATAAATAAGATCTTAAAAAAAAAAAAACAACAAAGACCACAGACTGGAAGTGGAAAAGACTCACGATATAGTGGAGAAACTTGACAAAGACCAGCTGCCTTCTCCCTGTGCCCACCAATCTCTCCCTCCTTTATAAGGGCCCCAGCTTTAGTAGGAAAGGGTACACCCTCATGCCTTAGTTTAACCTTTATCACTTCCTCCTCTTGATCACCACTTCTAACATATGGATTTGGGGAGAACACAAACATTCAGTCCATAACACATATGCACAAACAAAATGATATCCATGAAATATTATGGACTGAAAGATAGAGCAATAAAAGAAAAAGCAACAAGGCTATTTACAGTTTAGGTAGAGATACATGAATGACCATACTATCTGCAAAAGCAAAGGATTGAAATAAACACAAATACTTATCCATGGGACATCTGGTTTAAGTCCCTTCTAGCATAAACACGATATAGCTGTTAAGGACAATTGGCTGCCATGTGCCAGATGGAAATGCCCCTGAGGCCTATGGTCAAAACAAGTAGGTGCACATATTTTTAACTTTCAAAACTTTTGTGTAGAACAAAATAGATGGGGAAGTGGATAAGCAGGTTTGATTTATAATATGTGCATAGAAACCCTTGGGAAGGTTCTATAAGAAAATGCCCACACTGGCTGGTCATGAGAGGGGTGGAAACGGGGTGATGGGGACAGAGGAAGGGGGAGGAAGTCCAACAATATCTTCCTCTATTGCCTTTTTTGTGTGTCCAGTGAATGTAGTACTTAATAAAATTTTTTTTTAAATCATAAAGAGATGATTTACAGAAAATGGGGACTTAAATGCTAGGCCGCTGTGCCAGTGGCAGGCAAGAAGGGCTCTCTGCACGCGGCCTACCTGAGCCTTGAGCTGGTTCCTATTACTGATGGCTGACCATCCCTTACATCTTATGGGCTGGAAATTAAAGTGATAAAAGAAGAAACAACAGCAAGACTGTCCACAGAGTTTTAGATGAAGAAATTACAGCTAGTTGACCATATTATACATGTGTAGTTTTATTCCTACCATGAGAAATCTAAGCAAGTGAAAAGGAATCCCTCATTTGGAACAATAAAGTAGATTTTTACTTTTATGAAAAAAAAAGAAAAAGAAACTGAAGAGCTCAGCTCCCCTCCAAATGAAAAGAAAGTGGCTGGAAGGAACCCCCTAGACCCTGGGCTCCCCATCATTTCAAGCATGTCCAAATGCACCCACATTGAATACATTTTGTCTGTACAATCTCCAAAGCAGATTTCTCATTTTGCTTTTTGAAGTGGTTTGGTTATTAGTAACTTATGAAATTTATGCTTGCTTATGATTCCCAGGCATTTTTAATAATCATGTCCCCTGGGATTCCTACAAAATGGGAAAACCTCAACTACAAGTGGTTTTTATGGGAAATGTTTAAAAGCTAAATTTAATAGTTAATGAAGATGATGTCAGGAGAAATTTCAAGTTAACAGATTAACTTGGCTCTTGCAGTTTCCTTTTTCTATCTTTTGTTGGGACTTAAAAGTTGGCTAATGCCTGTGTGGCTCATCGTAACAGAACCCACACCCCACCCCTAGCCAGTGTGCCCTCTGAAAACCCCAGCCTCAAAGGGGAAAAGAGACATGGGGGAAGCACCCCCACATTGTTCCTGTCAAACAGAGTCCATCCCCCGCCCACTCCCTCCCGCTAAAGCTTCCTGCTAACACTCAGAGGGGCTGGGAGAACAGGGGCCTTCCTGTGCCTCCTCCAATACAAATAACCTGCTGCAGAAGGTACCACCCTCCGCCCTCCCTCTTTCAGAATCTCCCATCAGCCTTTCCAGCAACTCCATAAATCACCAAGCCTCTGCAGGGTACCCCAGAAAGAATCACTGTTGAGTAAAGCAGGTGTGGGAGGCTGGTGTTGTAATAGGCTGACCTGGCACAAGCAGAAAGTCAAAATGTCGGGTAAGGAAGGGCTGCATGGTGTTTGCAGAAACAGGGCAGCACCAGTGCAGCGCTCTCCTGTCCTCTTCCCCTTCGTCACTTCCATAGGCTCTTGGGGGTCAGGGAGGGAGTGCGCTTTGGGGTTCCATGCTGGGAACAGACCACAAGCTGGAAGTGGCCGCTGCAAGGCCCGGGGTTTAGCACTTGCTGCTGGGACACGCCCGCTCATGTCCAGATGCCCAGGGGTCATCTGCTTTTTTTTCTAATCAACGAAAACATTTACATACCACTAGGCTAGTTTTACGGTTTTAGGAAAACATCTCTCTCTTTTTTTTTAGAATTGTGTTTGTTGAGGTAAAGTTGGTTTACATCATTGTATCTTTGGGGTTACAGGTTTAAACCTCTACAAAAGTAGAGCCCCAGTTTTCATAGCTGTGGAGTGAGAAAAAGAATGTTAACACGGTAACAACAACCACCGCAAACACTGGGTCCTCATCACGGCTGGGCGGAGCACCTTAGAAAAACACTTCATGTCATCCCTACAGTCTTTCATCCTTTGAGGTGGGTATAATTGTTATTATCCTTATTTATAGACAAGGAAAAAGAGGCCTGGAGAGCTTAAGAAATTGGCCACAGGAAAGAAAGATGTTTAGGGTAACTAATAATGCAGTGCAGGGGTGTCCTCCAGAGCCCCAACTCCTGGCCCCCTGCGGTCCTCTCTAAGATCTTGTCCATATGGGCCCTGCTAAGATTCTGGGATGTTGCCTTAAGGTAACATGCCCCAGGCCTTCCTTTCCCCCTGCCCTGCCTTGCAGGGTTAAGAAAATCTTTTGTGCTGTGCTGGGAAGGTCCTGGAGGAAGGCACCAGAGAGATGGAGTAAAAACACCAGTCCAAGAGCAGGACCCCACCCCCCCAGGAGCTGCAGGCCCCCCTCTCCAGAGTCACTGCCATATTGCTGGGTGAGAAAGTGCCTCTAGAGCAGAAAGTCTTCCTGTTCTCACAGGAGGTTTTTATATGGATGAAAATTATTTACCCGAGAAGCGGTGGCCAGGGCAGGGCACTCTCTTGGGGGAGCTGGGGGGTGGGGTGGCGTGTGTGTGGGTCTGGACTCAGGTTTGTAGTCCCTGTTCCCAAGGAATCATACTCATTTTATCCTGCACTCCTCGTAATGGACACTCCTCATGTAACAGGGTGGTCCCCAGGAGAAAGGGTGTGTCCCAGGTTCCCTGTCCCACCCAAGGCAGGGTGTAACTGAGCAGGACATAAGAAGCTTGAGAAGAGACAAAGGAGACACACACACGAAGGACACAGAACATACAGACAGAAGACAGGAGGAGACGGAAGGACGGAAAGCCAGAAGAGGCCCCAGGAGCAGAGAGACTTGTAAAGAAGCTGCACTGGCCTGGGCTGATTGAAATAGATGTGGGTGAGAGACGCGTGGGGAAGTTAACGATGGCTGTGTTGACTTTGGTTTTGATAATGTTCTGTTCCTCTCAGTATTGTCTGACTGTATCTGACCCTTTTGGATGGGTCCCTGCCGAAAGGTATTTTGGTTCCTCCCAGAATTGTCTGGCTGTTTCTGACCCTTACGTGTGGGTCCCTGCCAAAAGCTGTTCTAGACTTGTGGCAGGCTTTCGGGACTTGCTTTGGGCCAATCCCGTTCGGGTGGACTTGTACCCACGAGGAGTTGGATAACATGGGGTGCCTGGCTTAGAAAATATATTCTTTGTTCTCTGTCTTTTATGATTGTATTAAAGTCTGTTTCCACTAAAGGTCCTATATGATTGGTATTGATGCGGCAGATGGCAGAACCCATTTAGGCCAGGGCATGTCTGGGGTTTTGGGGGTGCCCCTCTCCTGCCCTGTAACACTCAGACCCCTCAGAAAAGAGCAAAGGCCGAGAATTTTCCCAAGAACGGAAACCTTACCTTTGCTAGAACAACACTGGGGGAACGCCCCCCCCACCCCGATCTTGTGCACAGTGAGACCTTGCGTGACCCTCCTGCACCCACCTCCCTTCCCCTGTTGGGGAGAAAGACTTTTCTGAGGGGCCGTGTTCACTCTCCACGGCCTTCTCTCTCTTTCGATGACCTGGTTCTAGAGAAGGAAAAGAGCTCTGGAGTCCAGCTGACCTGAAGAGACCGACCAGAAGAAGCGACCTTCAGAGGCACAGAAACGTCAACCAAGGGTATCCCGGTCTGCGGCCCCGGGCAGCGGTGCCCCTCATTCCTAGCCTGTGCAGGAAAGCGTGGATTTGCTAACCCTAAGCAGCCTGTGCAGCCACCATTTTGTTACCTGCAGTTCTGCATTCCTACCCCAGGTCAGAATGCCCGGCCAATCCGTTACAGGACCCCAACCCTACAAGGTGCCTTTCATCTTCTAAAGCAGGAAGCCAGATCACTTTGGGAAGGGCATGCATCAGCAGGTACGACCAGGAACGCCCGGGGGGCTGATGACGGGTGCATAAACTTACTCTCAACTCATGCATCCCGGGGTATGACCGGGAACACCTGGGGGGCTGAGGACCAGCGTATGACAAGAGACCCCAGAGGCTGATCAGTGGACGGCCTTGTTGCTAAGATTGAAACATTGGCTGGGGAATCTAAGGCTTGATCTCAATTGCAATACCGAGTCATCAAGCGGAGAAGTGCTTGGAGGGCAGACCCACATGCCCTGATGCTATAGATAATAGGATATATTTTTTTCTACATCCACCCTTCCCCTTTTCTTTTTATCTTCCTTCCTCCTACAACTGATGCTGTATGATAATTCTGATAATAAAAAGGCCAGAGTCACGCTCCCTGAGCAGCATCCTGCATTCGTAGCCTGCTCCACAACTCCCGTGTATCTGTGTGCTGTTGCCTGACGCAACACAAAGAATCCTGAACCCCCCTAGATTCAGGCTCCCCCAAGACCTGCTACCCATTTGCTCCTGGGTTCTGGTCATGGGAAAGCCTGCATTTGGCTTTTGGCTCCCTTGTTACTTGTAGTGTGACTGTGGGCAAGTCACCTTCTTCTCTGGATCCTTCTCTTTCATGCTGGGTTTGCATGAGACAAACAACTTCTAAGCCTGCCCCTGGTGACAGGATCTCAGGATGCCAGGGGGTCTGTGGTTTGGGGGACAACACTGGTATAAACTTGACTAATCCCGAGCATCATTGGTTTATCTCTTCCCACCCACTCCCTCTTCCCTTGGTACTACCGCAAGGCGGGTTCCTTTTAACTCATCCTTCTAACTACCTTGCAGCTCCCCCTGACTCTCCTCCGCCCCCACTTACCAGGTGTGCGGCCCACAGTGGAGGCACAGAAGGGTGTCCCCAAGTGTCAACAGCTGCCCTGTCTTCACCCTCAGCCGCTCTGGCAGCATTGCTGGTGGGCGTGTCTGAGAAGTCCATTCCTGCGCCGTCTCATCTTCCATTAGCAAAGTTCATAAAGATTTGGGTCCATTTTGGAATCTTAACAGAGTAGAGTAAAAGCACAAAAGGGATATGACTGGGATTTTTTAGGACCCCAAGCAACCTGATTTGAGCAGCCTTGTGTTCTCGGCCAGAAAGCGTTGTACCAACAGCTAGGGGCCAGTGACGCGAGCAGCTCGGCCCCAGCTCATGCCCCCCAACCCCGGCCCCAGTGTCCTCGGGACAGATGCTCCTCACCGTGCCTTCTCTGGGGGCACTAAATTCTTGCTCCCCTGTGTTTCCTGGTACTCACCACTACCCCCAGCTGGTTTTGGCCCCTGAATCATTGGTGCTGACTCAACAAAGAAAAGCGGACCCTTCAGGTGGATGGTGCAGCCAGAGCCTGCAGGAGTGGGCTGGAGGGCAGGGGGAGGTGGGGAACCCCTCATCAGTCTGTCATCAAGGCTCTGAGGTCTCCCCTCCCCCAGGCCTTGGTCCCATGCTGAGCTCTGCACTGCGGGGTTCTAGAAGAGGGCGGGAGAAGACAGGGGTCTTTCAGCTACCTGAAGCTGGAGCTCTTTGTGTTGGCAGTTTCCAAGCACAGCATGTGCACCCCTCCTTCACTCACGGGGGGCGGGGTGGGGGTGGGGGGCGCAAGTGCCACGATGACTTTTAGGGAAACTTGGAAGGGGACAGCCAGGGTAGGGCTTCAAAGCTGTATTTGCAACACATTGGACATAAGATTAAATGATTGTAATGTATTTATTATAACTTATCTATTACAGTAACTTGTAAGATGAAATAATATAGTTGTTTACGAGAGGGGTGAATGGAAATTATGGGGGGATTTTAAAGCCCCCAAATCCACACTTTTGGCTACTGCCATCGCCACCAGTCTCCCCATTTCTCTCCTAAGGCTTGCTGGGTGTGCGCTCCTCTGAGTTAAAGCATTGTTTATAAAGTCCCTGCCAATAAACAAACACATAACTAAAATTAAACGTCCCTGCTAAAATGAACTGGCTCTGCTGCCCCAAGAAAGTCTTTTACCAGATTTGTACCGGGAATTGGACTGGCAGAAGGAGGCCAGAGGCCCTGGCTAGAGGCGGGGTCGCAGAAATGTGACTTTGGCTGGCTGAGGCCACACAGTAACCGACCCGGGGGCAGCTTGGGCCTCACCTGGTGCCAGGGGATGGAGAGCGCCCCCCGGGCCTGGACGGAGGGCACCGCCGCTTCACCGGCATGTCTGTTAGGGTAGGCGTCTGGTTCCGGGTAAAGACCCGGCTAAAGACGAGAATGCGGGGCAGTAAGCTCGCGGTGGGGAAGCCGCGGGAAGTCACTTTCTCAGCACCATTCAGACGTGCAGAGCAAAGCTTGCCAAGGGCGCCCCCTGCCGCACAGACGCCGCACTCGCGGCCCGCGCCCCCTGCGCGCAGAACCTGCAGGGGCCGAGTTAATGGAGGAACCTGTGGCACTGCCTTGACATTTTCTCTTGAAGACAGTCTTCCCTTTGCCTTCTGTTGTTCTTCCCCTAACTTAATGCCTTTGTCTCGTACCTCGGGTGGTTCTCCCAACACCAAAATCCTTCACCAGATGTCTCGGGGAGCACCTGTCTTTTCATCTCTGAAGGATAAACCAGCATGCCTGAAGTTGAGGCGAGCTGAGTGACAAAGCCCAAGTTGGGTAACTTAATCTGTGGGTCCAAAGCGCTCCCTCTTTCCACATTATGGTGCCCCTCTGAAGTGTGTGGCCTCAGCTGTAATGCTGAATTTCTTTTTCCGCGCCGGTAGGGTGAGGGCATGATCCGATGCACCCTTTGAGTCTGGTGTAAGGAGAGGAAAAGTGGGAGGAAAAGAGAGCTAAGCAGAATAAGCCAGACACCATCTGTGATCTTAGTGCGTTCTAGTACCTGAAAGTTTACAGAGGAAACAGGACTTGACAATAGATAAGGTTGGAAAGACGAGCTGTTGTGAGGATTAAATGAGTTTATACAGGTCAAGCCCCCAGAGCACAGCCGGAGTGTGTGGTTTCCTAGGAAGGCCTCCGTCTGCTATCATGACTCAGAGACCAGCGCAGGAAAATACCTCAGAACAGCCCTGGTGTAGATGGGTGGAACAATGATCAGGTTTTCCCGCCCTCCCCTCAAGGATAGACCTCTGTGGCCTACACGCGTGCCTGATGGCGGGCACCTGGAGTAGGGTGTGGGCCTTCGTGAGTGGGCGCACCTGAGCCAGAAACTGGGCCTGGAGGCAAAGGGTATAAGCAGCAGCAGAGGCAGGGAGCAGAGAACCATTCAGAGTGCAGCAGAGAGACCACGAGAACGCCAGAGAGCCCAGAGAGAGTGAAGATTTGCCGGGGCTAGAAGGCCTGCCAGCCTCCTGCCCCCCCGGCCTCCTTGCCTGCCCTGTACCTGGTTGCCTCTCTACCACAGATAATTAGAAGCCTTAAAAAGCCACCGAGGGCTCCAGAACTCCTCTTCTGACCCGTCTGCCCAGCTCCATAGTAAAGCTGCGCCTGGGCTCTTCCTGTCACTAACCCTGGGTTGATGAGTTGAAGAAAAATGGCTTGTGGTGGGAAGGGACTTTAAAGACTTAGAAAAAAAGAAACTGAGGAAAGAGAAGTCCCACATGCTATCCTATAATACTGGCCTTTGAGAGTTAATAAATTATACCATTTCATGTGGAGTGGGTGCACACACACACACACACACACACACACACACACGGCTCTGTCTGGACAGAGAAGCCCCTCTCCATGGGCCCCTGTCCAGCCCGCCTTCTACCCACATTCCATAGCTCTGTCCAGTGGTGGTGCCATTGGGGTGTCTGTGTGCACCCACCCCAGGCCAGGTAGGTTCCTCGCTGGTTCGGTGAACCTACAGCTTAAAAGAGAACCTTGGAGCCCCCGGCATCATCTCCACAGTTTTTTAAAGAGTACACAGGGGATACAAGCCAGCAGGGAGACAGCACCTTGGGCCCCCCAAGAATCTCTATACGCTCTTTTCTCTGGTGTTCTCACGTGGTGTCTTCCTCTCGTAGCTGTTCTCAAATAGCTGTTTTGCTGTAGCCTTTGTTGTCTGAGTGATGCCGCCCGCCCTGACAGCCTCAGCCTTCAGGTCCGGGTGTGCCCACTTACGCATGCGCACACCCACTCCAGGCGTCCACCATCAGGCATGCGGGCCCCCGCCCACGGCCCCAAGCACCTTCTGCATTCAAGGTGGCAGGTGACAGCCACAGAGGACAAGGGCATAAAAGCCTGAGCCTCTTCATTTACCCCACAGTGTCTCCTATAACGGGGTAACCTTTTGGCCCCCTTTTGGATGCTCTTTGCTTCCCCACTGACTCGTGATTTCATTGCTCCACTTAATTACTGAGCCCCTTGTTTAGGGTGAGGTATTTAATACTTTCCCCCTGTGCTGACCTTTGCAAAGGGAAAAAATCCTTTAAGACAAAAAATGTGCAGGAAAAAGAAAAGTAACGAATGGCATCTCTTATTGGAGGAATATAAAAGAGCCAAACAAGAAATCAGAAGAAAATATCACACAAATCAAAAACAAAAACTAGCAGGCAACCACAAATAAGAGACATTCTGCAGGAGGGGGAGGAAGAGGGACCAAAATAGGGGAGAAAAGAGCACAAGGGACTATGGTGATGGTTCAAGGGTGAATTGGTTGGAATTGAGAGGAAGAGACCACAGGGGATACATAATAATGTAAAGGATATAAATTAAGTAAAATTAAATTTCAAAAAGAGACAACGTGGTCAGAGATACTTGCATACCTTCGTTTAAAAGGTGCTGATAAACTCATCCAATTACATTTTAACAATGCATTATCCCTGCAGAGTTTTTGTTTTACAGTTGGTAAAATAATTTTTAACATTGTCAACAGAGTGAAATGCTAAATTAAAATTTTCTCTCCAAACTAGCAGACCCTAGAAAATACATCCAAGGTCATCTTAATTATATGTTATTGGGTTGTTTGTCACAGAAGACCTGTAATTAACTCCTTTGGTCTCCTTTTCTCCATACTTTAGTCTGTTAGGTCACGTTATGGCACTATGGAAATTTGAAAATAACTCGGTGCTTACTAAATTGTAGTCTTAACACAAGCTCTTGATCATTTTAGATGTGCCTCACCTTGGTCAGGCTCCCAGTCTTTTGTCTATCAGTAGTTATACTTTGTCACCCCCTAGCGGTATTTTTGATGCTTGCACCCAACGATTACTCTGCTTCGTTGACAAAACGAGTAATACCAGCACAGTATTTTCCTGATTTAATAATTAGCAATCTATGTAAAATCCACTATGCAAAGAATCTATGTAAATCCATTGGGTTCTAAGGCCAAAGTGTTCTATATAAACCTTCCAAAATATCTAGAGGACTGGTGACTATATTGCAACATTTTATGAAGGTTGTTTTCACTACACAAAACAAATAGTGAATTTATTGACCCACACAACGATTGTTTAGGGAATCATGAATATTTAATGCCAGTCCAGAAAGTAGAATGGAGCATCAGGCTTCAGTAACAAAGAACAAATCATAGACAAAGGAGCTGGCTCTAGTTCAACTTGGTAATTTTTGTTTTTAACAATTAGCACCTATTATTATCTCTCGAGTTGCTGAAACACTTGTTATTGCTTCATAGGGATATTATTTAGAAATTAACTAATTCAAGTATTCTAGCTATGACAATTCCAACTTGTTAGGGTTTCCTAGCTATTGGCATTGATTTTGCGGGATTATCAGTTTTGACTTGTTCTTCAGTTCTCTTAAGAACATCTTCAAAGACCATCACCACCTACCTATCTAGTGTTTCATATCTGTCAATGGCCCAGAAATGCTGAAAAATCACACACATTTTTTTCTTTAGAAATATAAATGTCCCTCTTTTTCTCTATTAGTGCTATTCTGACTTTAAAGTCCACTTTGTCAAATATTAAGTTTTTGTTTCATGGATTAATATCTGCAGGTTTTATCTCTTTTTATCTTTTTACTTCAAATCTTTCTTTGTTCAGTGTCTGCGTCCCTCTATCATTTATATCTTTACTCCTTATTCTTTAGGTCTTTAATCCTTTCACTTCAGGTATGGAATCCAACTAAGTTATATTTATGTTTTAACTGATTTATGTGGTATTATTTCAGATACATACAAATGTGTCTATTACATATGCTTAAATCTACTAACTCCATACTATTTGTCCCTATTAGTTCTTTTCCTATCTCTTTGAATTGAGTGCTCTTTATTTCCACTGTACGTTATGCATTACTATTATTTTAATGATCAACAGTATTTGTAGATTGAACTCTTCCCAATGCAAGAATCTTAGAACATTTTAAGTTTACCCTTTCTTGTCCCATGCAGTGTTGTAACATGTCATTTCAACCGCCCTCTTTCCCCCAGTTGATTTACTGTATATTCACTTATATTCTCCCCTTTAGTTGACTTTTACACCTCTTAGAATTTCAATTCTGGTATTTACTTTTTGTCCCATGTGTGGGTTTACAGTGAAAACTGTTCACTGGTTTTTGTTTGTAATTTTACTTCACCTTGTATGGTCAGAGTACAGAACTTGAAGTATTTTAATCTGTTGTCTTCTAGTCTTTTGTTAACAACTTGACCGCCTTAGTGGGGCCCCTTTTGCTACTAGCTGCTTTTCAATGTCAAGTGTCTTTGGCACTCATACTAGTTATAACCATGTGATTGCTTAAGTTTTTATTTAAGCATTCAAGCTAGAGGGGTGTGTGTGTGTGTGGGGGGCTGATTTTATTTAGCCTAAGGTTTACAGGAATCCTTGAATCCTGGCGTGGCCTTTTTAGGCTTAAAGCCTAAAAGTTTAGAGAAATGTCTATTGTCTCTCCCCTAGGTCTCCAATCACTGATGCATCAGAACTCCATCACCTCCTGTTGCTTATACTTACTTCAACTTTGCCCCCCCCCCCCGTTACCATTTGATTTAGCTTTTAATTCACTGATGCCCTTTTACTGTTACATTCAACCACGAAGTTGTAATTTTAGTTAAGTGTCATTTGATGAAACTAAGTTCTAAGTCTTGTCATTTACGTGTCCACTGTAAACTGCTAAGTCCCCGATGGGCTACCCTGTGATCAGCTGCCCATTGCTGCATTTCTAAAACTATCAAAACCCCAGTGCACTGGGTTATTTTCACTTGCCAGACATCCTCTATTAAGTATACAGACAATCTGAAGTGTAGGTACCTTCTTGGGATTTACATTTACTTCGTACAGGCAGCTACAGTACTCCTAACTCTAAATTAACTAAATCCAGTCATGCAGCAATGATCTGGTACTTAGATCTTCAATGCTCGACTAGTTTAAAACTTGTGGGATTGTAACCCACTGGAGTCTTACTCAATACTGGCCTCACCAAATCAAAGGGAACGTCCACTCAGACTCAGTCCCACCAGCCATGTTATAATTCTGCCCTATTTCTAAATTCCCAGAAATAATTTGCTGTTTACCACTGTCATGCAACTATTTCTTTTGGGCAACATAAAGGATCTTATCATCTAAGTGGAATGGAAACGATAAAAGATGTTGGGAGACAAAATGTCTACTAGATGACAGAATGGGGAACAAATCTGGAGATTGATTTCAGCTCCAGAAAGGTAAACAGGCAACTGAAACATAGAGTCAGGGTCCCGGCAGAAACAGATGTACGACTCAAAAGGGATAGTCAAAGTGAGTTGAATAAGGGGACTAAGGTCAACAGTGTGGCAGCGCCAAGAAACGCAGCAATGGATGAGGCCTCTAGGACCAGTAAGTGAGGGAGCCATAACCTCCCCCCTGAAGGAGTAAGGGAGAGATACTCAAGTACTAGCTACAGATATGGGAGTCACCTAATAGAAGCTGCAGCCTTCAGTACCTCAAGCAACTCTGCAAGGAGTAGAAAAACCTATTTACTTCTCATCTGCGAAGTCTTCCGCTGAGCCTCACTTACTGAGCCTCACCAGAAGTCACTGGTGGGGAGCCCACCAGGACAGCCCACACTAAGATGGGAATCGGCACGAGGTGTAAAGGTGACACTGAGTTACCTGAAGAGGCCCCTTTTCTGCTTGCAAGCTCAGTGGCACAGTCCACATAGACGGTACAGACGGTCGAGGACAGATCAACAGGGAGGTAGACTTGAGAATTAAGTGATGAAGACCAGACCGTAACTTCACCACTCTAGAATTCCTCCAATGAGCTTCATTTTCTATTAGTGTGACCACATATGCCAATTTAAATAATCCGAACCTATGAATAATATTGTGCAAACTCAACAATGGAGAATGATGTAATTGTTGCAAAATTTGTTCTGAAATTCTAATATGTGGTCAGTCAAAACGTCATCCTACCTTTTGAAACAGTTAAAAACATTAACTGTGACTTAAAAATAAATTTCCACTATTTCAATCAATGTCTCTTCAAACCTGGCAAAGACAGTTTATAAGAAGCCAAGATCTATACCTAAGCTGTAAGGTTTTTATTCGTGTATCATTATACTACTGAAAAAAAGCACTTGAATTTAACCCCACACCACAGTATACTGGTCTAGTAAAAATTATTTTAAGTCTGAGACTTGCTTGAGAAGCAAAATTAATGCATGACAGAACATTAACAAATCCAAGCAATTCTGTTACATAAATTAACCCATTTATTATAGGCTAGCAATGTTCCAAATTGTAGAGCTTCTATTGGTCTTTCAATTCCTTCAGTCTCCTGATGGCAGACTTTACTGTGACGGCAGAAGTGGTGCTGGAAAGAAAAACAAATCTGGTTTCTAACATAATTCACTACATTCACAGGTGAAATGGTAAATGAGTAGATCTGTGTCATCTTTACATCATAATCAAAACATTATCTTTTAAGGGCTGTCTTCAAGCCCATGTAGAATTTGACTGGCAATTTCATGCCTATGATTTCTCAGACAACAGAGAGTAAAAATATTAATACAAGACACCTAAATTCATTAAAAGGGAATGGTGGTCAAAATGTTAAAAGCAACTAATGATAAAATGGTACAGACAGTGAGGTATCAAAAAGCAATGTCTAAAGAAATAAAGACATTTTGGAAAGACCTTTAAAATGCTGACAAGAAAAGTTTTACCATACCACCGCATACGGGGGACACATGAAAACTAATTCATTTTACTATCACAACTAAGAAAAGCCCTTATTTCCCCTCATAAAATCCCTACAAAGTGCTTATATGTAAACTGCACAAGTCTAGGTAACACTAGCTGAAAGAAAACCTCCACTTTCATTCAGCAAATATTCCAAGACTAGAAACCTCCAAGGGGCGTTTTAATTTCCAGAAATGGTCAAAGGTTGGCACAATCAAAAGCAGCAAAGAGGCTTATGTTAGTATCACCTGGCCCCCATCAGGGTTCCAAAGTCAAAGAAGTCCAACCAATACCATGCAGAACACCAAAGGTGTGGGGGTACAGGTGACCTTGTTTCCACACACAGAAGCAAAAAGCTAACCAACACCCTAATTTCTATAAAGACAGCTTGCAACCCAGGTCAAGAGTAATGGATTCATTCAGTTCAAAATGGTTAACTTTAAATGACTGTAAAATAGGTGACTTTCTGATTCCAGTAGTTTTGTTCCCAGTCTACCCGCAAATAAACTCTATTCACCCAACCCCCAAGAAACAAAAGCATCCTTAACTGTCTTCAAGACTTGAAATAAAACTAGCCCCTCCAACGCCAAACCTGGATTCTGACATGACCCACACATTCCCAAATAGGACAAGAAAAGGGCTCACTTGTAGGTCCAGGCACCACCAGCCACGGTTTTCATGCAGGAACCGCAGTGCCAGATGCCCACGGCGCGCCTCTTCATCTTGGTCTGCAAAAACCCAGCAGTTGCCCACGTAAACCAACTAAAAGCCTGACAAGCACCCAGGATTCCCAACTACAATAGAAATTGAAAGCTGGTGTATTTTAGGAGGGTACACATACTTGCTCCCAGGTTTCTAGGGCAAAATCCACTTTCATCATGGTGATATGGCCAGAGATGCGCAAGGCCCCTTCCCACCCCCCAAGGGTTTTTGGTAACACAGTACTGTCGCACCCCACAAACACACAAATGTCTTATTACACAAAAACCTCGACACCAACACACCACCAGTGGACAAACTTGACAAAATCTTTTTTGGACTCTGCTCAATAGTTTCATTAAGTGCCACCGTTTGGCATCCTTGGTAAGATTTTGACAGCACAGGACTTGTCTGAGAGGTGCCCACAGCTCCCCCCACCGCTCACCCTCCCTCCCCGTGCCCCGACTGTTTCAGATCTAGGGTCGGCTTCCAAGGGTTGGTTTTTATGTTTGTCTTTGGCCATTTGACTACTTTCCACATGTAAGTGACACCATCCGGTGTTTACCTTTCTCCTCCTTTGCCCAATATTTTAACCCTTCAGGACCAAGTGGGTTCCTTTTAAATGAAAAAGGTACGTATGAAATACAGTTATCACAGTATTTGTAGCTGAGATTCTAACTACTCAACAACTCAGAACCAGCGGGCCATTTACAAACTTCAAGAAGCCTCACTTTGAAATACCCCTGCCCCAGCCCACACCAGACCACCTTACTTTGCCACAAAAAGAGCAAGTGTACTTGGCGTGCTGGCTGATTTCAATTTTCTTCACCATTTTCCTGAGGGAGGCACCATAACGGGTCCCGTATTTACCGACGATCCCCACCTTCTTAGTGCGTTTGGCCTGTTACGAGCGAATCAACAAAGAAAGCAGCCATTAGGGACCCTAAACCGGGATTCACGAGACCCTGCCCCACCCCGAGGTCTCGGGGCTTTCCGCACATTCTCCCACCCATCCAGTCCGGGACACCGCCCCCACCAAGCCCAACTCCATCCCCGTAAAAACAGTCCCAGGGTCAGTTCCAGGCTCCGAGGGCTCCCTGTCACCCGGCCCGCTGGGTCAACCTCCGCCTTGGAGTGAACTGGAAAGCTGCGACAAAGGCACAGAGGCGCGGGGGACACAGCACACGGTGTCTATGACGAGGCGGAGTAGGACGAAGAAGCAAATAAAAAGGCAGATGCGGGTGGATAGACACGCAGGCCTCTACGGACCTGATACTCACCATGTTGCCGCAAACTAGCAGAGCGCCCAGAGAGGAAGAGGCGCACTGCGCAGGCGCAGTTTAGGCGGGCGAGCGGAAGTGGCGCTTGAGAGGCCCAGCTAGGCTCTGATCTCTATGATCCGGAGGTTTCCTCACACCCGCGGCCCCCTGGGGATGTTTGGGTGGCAGGAAGTGTCTCCGCCAGATTTACCCTGATTCAAAACTGTAGAGACAAGACCTGAATGAACTGTGGACTTTTGTTAATGATAATATTGGTTTATTCATTGTGGCAAAGGTCCGGCAGTAATGTTAGATATTAATAATAGGGGAAACTGGGAAAGAGTATATAGGAACTGTCTTTACTATCTCATTTTCCTGTGGATCTAAAACTTTCTAAAAAGTAAAATATGTTAAAAAAAAAAAAAAAAAAAAACAGGGCCTCCCTGGTGGCGCAGTGGCTAAGAGCTGCGCTGTGGAGCTGTCGGCAGCGGTGACGCAAGTTCGATGCCCGGCCGGGGAGAATCCCACATGGCGCAGCAGACCTCTCCTGCCTCGCCTGCTGCTCCCCTCAGCAGTGTACTTAGGTGGATATGCCTGTTATGCTCCCTGCTCTGTCTCTGGTGAACCCTCTCGCTGCCCCACACCTCTGCCCTGTACCCCAGCTTGTACGCATAAATAAATAAACCTTTTTAAAAAAAAAGATTTCTCAAGATATCAATCTGTAAAAAAAAACAAAAAAACAAAAAAAAAACCACCCAGGGTCACCACAAGCCAACCCCCCGAGGGGTTGGGCCCATGCTGCCCACGGCTGCAGCCCAGCTCCCAGCACAGAGCCTGGCGTGTAAGCCGCCGTGATGCCTGTGGATGAGAGTAGGGCCTAGCGTGGTATAGTGGTGGTGGTGGCTTACGAAGGTTTTTGTCTGGGTTTCGTTGCATTATGTCACTTATCCACTTATGTCAGTGATGTCAGTGATGGAGGACAATCCACTTATGTCAGTGATGGAGGAGATATAATGCAAAATAAGATTTGAACTAGACCCACACAAAAGAAAGTGAGGGTAGAAGAAATCAACATAACCATTAACACAATCCCTAAGTGCCAGCTCCTAAATTACAAAGCATAGGTAGGAGCTAGATGGCAGTCTCCAGGGCCAAAGATATGGAGATTGAGCCCATTGTAGAATCTCTGGTCTCTTTTCTAATTCTAGTTAGTCAGTAAACAGAAAGAGGGCTATATCAGTGCCATCTGGGCAGGAACTCGGGGCAGCCATTTCTCTGCCCACCTGTGCCTATGCAGGTGCTTTCCTTTACCAACTCTGTCCCTCTGCTGGGCAGCGGCCTGCCTGTGTGCCCACGACCTGCACCATGCAGGCCTCTCTTAGCAAACCTGCCCCTCAGCAGGGCAGCTCTTTTTCTGCCCGCTTGTGTCTGTACAAGTGTCCTATATTCTTTTCCTAATAAACCTGTTCTTTAAGTATAACTGAGTCTTTGTCTCGTGGAGAAACTTGTTACTCGCTGCCGAAGGGAGCTCTGGTGAAACCTTTCCCAGGGTGAACCCAAGGACCCCGCTCTGCTCTCAAATCCATCGGAAAAACATCATCAGGACTAAAAATGACTTGAGAAAATCTAGTCAAAACTAGAAACTGAGATTCAAGGTCAAATGACTCATTCAAGGTGACAGAGTTAATAAGTGACTTGCAGGCCAGGCCCTGTTCAACTAAGTCACAAGATTCAAGTCTCCAAGTCTGTTTTCTCAGCTGCAAAGAGTACCGTACATGTTAGGAGGTTCTTGGGAGGATGAAATAACTTTAATGGAGCGCCTAGTGAGCATTTCTGAATGTGATTATTATTATTGCTGATCTGAAGATGATACCTGATTCCAACATCCCTTGCTGTCTTTTCAATCCTGTTTCCTCTTCTGCCATACTCGGGGGATTACAGCAGATCAGGTTCCTACTTTGCCTTTAAAATAGGCCCATCTCTTTTTTCCTTAATATCTTTAGCTTATGCACAGGGAGACTGTTATGGGTACCGCCACCTGAGGCCAGCGACAGAGGAGGCTCTGTTCCATCACAGCCTCCATCCATCCTCCTCCTCCATCCTTTGGGTTGAAGGATGGCAGGGGACCAAAGGAGCAAATCCCTCCTCCCCCCAAAATAAACAAATTGCATTTTGGGGGTGATTTCTGGAAATCTCTCCACCCAAACTATGCTCTACTGCCAGAAAACTGCAAATTAAAAATGTATTTATATTGGTGCAAACAAATGGGATTGGTGGGAAGAGTGTTCTAGTCTGTGCCTGCAGAGCTCACAGGAGTGGCGCTGCCTGGCCCTGGGCGAGAGGGTCAGAGCAGCCATCCTGGAGCAGGAGCAGCCAGGCTCAGGTGAGTGAGCTCTCCTGGCCTGGAACCAGAGTATCCTTCAGATCACCTGTTAGCAAACCTATCACTTCCCCACCCCAACCCCTGCAGAGCCTCCTACATCTCTAGCCTTCTGGGGAGTGGGGGAGAGAGAGAGAAAACACATAATATTGCAACTGAGTGGCTGAAAAAAATGACACTCCATAATAGGAGGAAATTTTTCATGTTCAGAGCAATTTTGTCAACACTGAACAATTCTCTAAATAGCCAGCTTGCGGATGTACAAATAGCATTCTCATGAAAGCAGTTCTAAGTGGCTTCAGAGAATTGTGCCTGTCCTAATGTCTCAATTTGTCTTATCTGTGGGCTAATAAATCCCCATCCCCATTAGAGGACCCTCAGATGTGGAGCTTGTTAACTGTGATGTGTACCCATAAAAATCTAAGTAAACATCTCTGCTGAATCACCCCTGCTTCTTGGGAGCACTCCAAATTCACTTTTCTGCTTTCAAAAAATAAGTAAGTTTAAAAGTCACCTCCAGAGAAAAGTTCTTTTAGCTATTGAATCAACCAGTCCTCTTGGGGGCAAATGGAACATTTTATTCTTGAGAGAAATCTGAGATGCAAGCATCATCCCCAATTCATCTCATGCTGGAGACAGAGGGGTTTATCCTGGGTCCCAGACTCCATGTTTTCCTTCACTTCATGCCTGAAGAGCTCTCGCTTGCCCTTCACTGAAGTGTCTGGTGGCCACGGAGGAGAACCAAGCCTGCACAGAACTGTCGGGAACCCTGAGAGCCCCGCCCCTTGAGGGAGGCCTGCCAAAAGCAAGTCTTGGGCACCTAGGGAGCATCCAGGAGTCTGAAATGAATCCAGCACGTGGATTCTCTTCCCTCCTTTTGCTCCACAAATTTATTTTAAATCCAATCTAGTTGCTGTTTTTATGGATATTTCACAGATAATTGACACAGGCGATGTGTCCATCAGGGTGGGAGTTACTCAGCAACTCTTAAAAGGTGAGGGGAGAGCAACATGAAACAGTGGCCATTTATAATATTGAGGGTTTTTTTTTTTTTAAGTTTTAGTATGGAGAGTTTGATACAATTTTTATGAAAGCAAAGGTATTTACACTTACATTATTTGTATGTATACAGAATAAATTAGCAATTTCTATCACCTCTATGGAGGAAGGCTAATGGCTGAGGGTTGAGAACACAGGACTTTCATTTTTTCACTTGTACACTTCACATATTAGTTCATGTCAACATCAGATGTACGCAGAGCAATGGATGAAGGGAGTCTTTCCAATAATGGTGATGAGATAACTGCATTTTCATATGGCAAAAAAATGAACCTTGACCTTACCTCCCTCCATGTAAATGGTAGATCTAAACATTAACAGGTAAAGCTTCTAGAAGATATTCTGTTCAAAATCTTGGGTCATGTTTAATAAACCCCATTAACAAATGGATGCTGGGCCTCCCCTGTGGCGCAGCGGTTAAGCGCTACTCTGTGGAGCTGTCGGCAGCGGCGACGTGAGTTCGACGCCCAGCCGGGGAGAATCCCACATGTGGCGGCAGACCTCTCCTGCCTTGCCCGCTGCTCCCCTCAGCAGTGTATTTCTGATCTGCCTGTTCTGCTACCCGCTCCGTCTCTGGTGAACCCTCTCCCCGCCCCATGCCTCTGGCCTGTACCCCAGCTTGTATGTATAAATAAAAAATAAATCAAAAAAAAACAAAAAAAAAAAACAAATGGATGCTTATTTTATAACATTAAGTTGTAAATTCCTTTTATGAGCTCTTTTGTGTGTTATATTTCATCCCCCAAAGTGGGGGGGGGGTTCAAAAAGAGGAAAAATATGCTTGCTACTCCATAAAATCTGTTGAACTGGTTCTAGGGGAATGTGGGCAGAGGGTGTGGCAAAATCAAGTAACCATCGGCCATCATAATGCCCAGAAGACTGTGACTCACAGGTCCCCCAATGTTCTCTGCTGTGATTAAGAATCTTTTTCTATCCCACAGGAAAATACAAAACTAAACAAAATATGCATATGAGAATCTGTACTTTAAGCTCCGTTTTTACTTTGTGATCCTGAACTTGATAAGAAGTGAGAGGATGGGGTAAAAATCAAGGTGGAGAGTTAAGGGGGATCTTTTGATCCCTTTTGCAGTTTAAAATAGCCCTAAAAATGGGCCTCCCTGGTGGCGCAATGGGTTAAGTCTCAGCCTATGAAGCTATTCACAGCCACTGAAGCATGAGTTCGATCCCCCACCAGGGAGCTTCCCACATGGTGCAGCAGACCTCTCCTGCCTCGCCCGCTGCTCCCCTCAGCAGTGTACTTCAGTAGATCCACCTATTCTGCTCCCCACTCTGTCTCTGGTGAATCCTCTCACCAGCCTACACCTCAGTTCTTGTATGCATAAATAAATAAATAAATGTTACCTAAAAAAGAGCTTCAGAAAGCACCAAGCTTCCAATAGGTAGGAAGGCACAGAGCTGGAGGGTGGAATCAGCACCTCTGGCTGTTTCTCAGCTTCTCCTTTGCCCCAGAAAAGGCTCTGGGGAGACCATGAAGGAAAAGAAACAATTCCAGCACAGGTGGATCCAGGCCGGTAGGACCTTTAGCCACTGGCCCTAGGTGCAGAAATTAATCAGGGTCACTCGGGCCCACTCACTGACCCTGGTGAGGGGTGCGGTCAGCTCCAGGGGGCCAGGGGAGCACCCTTTAAGGGGACAACAATGGCAGGGACAACAATGGAAGGAGAGGGCTCAGATCTTCTTCATTCCAATTGACATTTCCAAAAAACACAGTGGTGGTGGTGGCAGCAGGGGTGGGAGGGGGGCTGGAGGTGGGTATCTGGAATGAACTGCAAAATAAAGAAGGAAAAGGAGTGAGTGTGGAGATGTTTCCTTAAACCCAAAGGTATTGACTCTCTGTATGTCCTAGTCTTACTGAGTCACACAGAAATGGAGAGACAGGTCTTGACAGATTTCAGAGGTACGTTTGGGATGTCCTAACTTAAAATATATAGGCTATGTGGTGTAAATAAAATTTGCTTCAGAAAAAAGCCTCAGGGACATCTCAGGAAAGAGTTTTTCTGCAGCAACTGAAACAGGTTCAAGAAGAGGCCGCGAAGGAGGCTCAAGGCCTTCTACTGAGGCCACAAACAATAGTGGTCCCAGAGATGAGGCCCCATCACAAGGGCCGAGGACACAGCCTCTCTGGGGCAGGTGCTGCTCTAACACCTTCCAGTGTCACCAGGGCCTCTGGGTGCGCCAGGCCACATGTGACAATAGCAGGGATGTGTAAACTTCACAACCACAGTTCTCTGACAACAGAGGGCATGGATATCTCAAATTAACTCCACATTTCTCTTTTACTTTTAAAGCGCACCCATGTACACAGCCACATCCCTGAAGGAAGGAGGGATTATTAACAGAAGGCACGAGAGCCGCCAACCTTTTTCTCTTAAAGACTGAAGATTTGACCAGATGTCAGGGAACCCATGGAAAAGCTGCACCCTAACTTCTCTGGGCCCTCTGATGGGCTGAGTGAGCAGCAGCCAGTTGACACTATTTCTGGAGGCATCAGTGGGTTTGTGGCAGGGGCTCCTGAACAGCTGCAAACCACGCGATGAAGTACTTGGAGCAGAAGTTCTGGGGCAGAGAAAGAAATGGTCCTTCCTCTTGGGATCTGCCTTATCCCAAACCTTTCTGCTTCCGGGGCCTTAATTCATTCCCAAAGATTTCCCCCTAATGAAGTGATGTGCTGTTTCCATTCGTAAGCCCCCAAGACTGCAAAAATCAATGACCAGTTTATAGGGGCAAAGTTTATGTGGGATTATTAGCATCTCTTTTGTACAGGTTCGCTCCCCAGGCTGCCTCTGAGGGTCTCCTAGTGCAGAGGGCCTGCATTGTCTCAATACCCTGTTCTGCTCCCCACTCTGTCTCTGGTGAATCCTCTCACCACCCCACACCTCTGGCCTACACCCCAGTTTTTGTATGCATAAATAAATAAATCTTTAAAAAAAATGGCACCAGGCAGATTAACCAGCAAGAAACATTTAATTTTGGAGGCACAGGCACCCCACAAAGACTTGGGGCTCCCCGACAACCAGGAGAGTAAGGCTTATATACCATTGTGAGCTAGGGAGAGGAGGGAAGGGTCTAGGACTTAGAAGGCCAGGAAGACAACTTTACAGGAAGGTGGGATGAACGAATGCACGTCATGCCATGAGGAGACAAAGGCACCCGGGAAGGCCCCGTCACCTGGAAAGCAAAGCCAAAGCCGAGGAGAGGAGAGGGCAGGGACACAAAAGCGGCACATCCCAGGGGCCTGTTCTAGTTTGCTGAGTGGAGACCCACGCAGGCTTAGAGGGCTGAGCCCCTCAGGCCCTCAGGAAAGCAGCCGGGCACCAGTGTGCCAAAGCAGCACTTGTCCAGCACACTCTGGGGGGCATGGCCTGGCTGCATTCCCGCTCCACGCCCTCCCCACCTGAGACTCAGTTTCTGCTCTGCACAATGAAACTATTAACTGCCTTCCCCCAATGGGGCTTCACCATGGCAGGACATATACTCAGCCCAGTGCCAAGTGGGAAACCCTAACACATGCACACCACCACAACCAGGCACCTTGCACTGCTGCCAAGAAAACCGGGGCTCTGAACCCCGACTTACACCTACTTCTCACCTCCTCACACTGCTGTTTGCTGGGCGACAGCAGGCATCTCCCCAGGGACAGCTGCCAGAGCTCACAGCCCCGCCCCATTGGTTCCTCTGCCAATCCTTCTGCACCAGCCGAGGCGATCTTTTAAAAACATAGTCAGATACCCTGGTCAAAACCAGTCTGTGGTTTCCATTCATTCTCAAATCCCACCCCTTTGAGGCCCTGAGAGTTCTCCACCATACTGCTCAATCTGTCTCTTCAACTTCATCATCAACTCTTCCCGAGATCCTCCCCTCCTCACTCTACAATTCTTTTTTTCTAAGATTTATTTATTTATGCATACAAGCTGGGGCGCAGGCCAGAGGTGTGAGGCAGTGAGAGGGTTCACCAGAGACAGAGTGGGGAGCAGAACAGGCAGATGGATGGAAATCCACTGTTGAGGGGAGCAGCAGGTGAGGCAGGAGAGGTCTGCCGCGCCATGAGGGAATCTCCCTGGCCAGGTGGCGAACTCGTGTCACTGCCTCGGATAGCTCCACAGCTCCACAGCTCCACAGCTCCACAGCTCCGGGCCTAACCACCACGCCACCGGCGAGGCCCTCTCCTCCCCACTCTAAACCTGTGCTGTCCATGCAACAGCCCGTCACAGCGGCCCGAGCACCGGGCTGCGCTCGCGCAGGCCAGCTGTGTGCGGTTGGCGTCAGATACACACTGGATTTTGAAGACAGCATGAAAAAAATAGTAAAATTGCTCTGTCATTTAAAAATCGTGACTGGGCCTCCCTGGTGGCGCAGCGGTTAAGCACTGCGCTGTGGAGATATAGGCAGCCACGTCGTGAGGCAATGCGAGTTTGACACCCGGCCAGGGAGATTGCCACATGGCCCGGCAGACCTCTCCTGCCTCGCCCACTGCTCCCCTCAGCAGTGTTATTTCCGTCCATCTGCCTGTTCTGCTCCCCACTCTGTTTCTGGTGAACCCTCTCGCCACCCCACACCTCTGGCCTGTACCCTAGCCTGTATGCATAAATAAATCTTAAAAAAAAAAAGATATCAGAACCACTAATAAATGTTTCGCTCTGTTCAGAACTCTCCATTAAAAAAAAATCGTCACTATGTTGAAATAACAGTATTCTTAACATATTGGGTTAAGTGTTGCTTATTCGATCTTTATTTTAAAAAGTACTCTAGGCCTCCCCGGTGGCGCAGCGGTTAAGCGCTGCGCTGTGGAGCTGTTGGCAGCGGCGACGCGAGTTCGACGCCCGGCCGGGGAGAATCCCACATGGCGTGGCAGACCTCTCCTGCCTCGCCCGCTGCTCCCCTCAGCAGTGTATTTCTGATCTGCCTGTTCTGCTCCCCGCTCTGTCTCTGGTGAACCCTCTCGCTGCCCCACGCCTCTGGCCTGTACCCCAACTTGTATGTATAAATAAAAAATAAATCTTTAAAATACGTTCATTTAAAAAAAAAAAAAAAAAAAAAAAAAAAAAGTACTCTAGTAGGAAACTGCAGTTACATGGCTTTTCCACCCCTACTGGACAGTGCTGCTGCAGGCCAGGGCCGGCGCATGAAGGCTGGTGAGCCACGTGCTGCCACACGGCCTGTGAGCAGAGAATGGCGTTTCCATTTTCAAGTGATTGAGAACAAATCAAGGGTGACAATTTGTGACACGTGAAAAGGACATGAAATTCAAATTTCAGTGTCCATAATCGAGTTTTACTGGGAAAGAGCCACAGGGGCGTGTGTGAGGATTACCTACGGCTGATTTTGCACGATAGCGGCAGTACTGAGCGGCTCCCACAGACAGACTGGCTCCTTACAGAGAAGCCTGTCAACACCTGCTCTCAAGCCTTACCTGAGTTTTCTTCATAGCAAGGGTAACCAGTGCCACTCCCATTATATGACAGGCTCTAAAAAGGCAAGTACTTTTCCTCTTTTGTTTGGCAAATGATGACCAGTACCTAGAACAGTGCCTGGCACACACTAGGCACTCTATAAATAGCCACAGAATCAATAAACTTAAAAAAAATTCCGATTTCGAGGGTTGTGTTAAAAGCACCTTGCTATTTAAAGAACACCAATGCTACTCCTACACCCTACTGTCTCCCTCTCTCAGCCAGAAGAGCTACGGTTAGGATCCAAGCAAACCCTTGCAGGAGGCTGGAAAGGGGACGCTCACACCTAGCTTGACAGCCAGCTGACATGGGGACAGAGACCACTGCTGCAGTCATAGTAACAGGCGCACGACCTTTAAAAATAATCACCTTATTTTATTTTAATGAAGTCCATGATTTTTAAATGTGTTCTTCCCCCCTCTTATATGGGAGAGGTAAAACTGTCCCAGCTATCAAAATTTTCAAATCGTCTTTTCTTTGATGAACGGCCTGTCGATGTGCCTTCTTCCTTGTCCTGGGAACCATATCCAGAGTCTAGTGAAGCACTTCCTGGGTCAAAGGACTCTGCTGCTTTCAGGAGCTCCATGTCACTTCCGTCTTCCTCAAAGGACTTCTGGAATAGGTCATAGATCTGCTGCTGCTCTGGGTCCTTCGTCAGAGAAAGAAAAGATAAAGGGAAGACCACAGAAAAAGGCTGACTCTCCACCACCAGGCCAGTGAGAGGACATAGTGGAGAGGGGCCTGATTATCTATCTTAATGATTGCATCTGGAAGAAAGCATTTCATTGCTAAGTAGTGTAAACGCAAGAGCCAATCTTTGGACTCCTAGGTCTTAGCATCTGTCACCTTGAGATACTGCTGATGTAACTCAGCTTGGCAACTCCACAAGGAGAAGGCTTCCTGGATTCCTGAAGAGCCAGCCACCTTTCTGTGTGAGGCGAGACCCCTGTCCAAGCTTAGAATCGATTTACTCATGAATCACCCAGGAGCAGGCAGTACCCCTGAGTTCTCTCTCTCCTTGTCAACTGCCTGTGCGGGTGAAAGACAGTCTCTGGAAGCCTTTGTGTTTTATCGACCTGGCAGCACCTGGGCTGGAGGTAGGTTGCTGACCGCGCTTGTGCTCCCCACAGGCCACGGGCCTTCCTCTCAGCAACTCTGGCAAGTCGGCCCACCTGGTCCTGGAAGGGTGCTCACTAGCCTCTTAACCTTCCTTGGGATAAGAGGGGCAGTCACAGGGAGAATGCTGGGCCGGGTTCTGAAGCCTGTTACCTCGGGCTGGCTTCAGATCACCCATGACTCTGGGCAAGTATTATTGCTCTGCATGCCTCAGTTCACCCCGCTAAAATATGGGGGGACAGTGAGAATAAAATGCATCAGCAGAGGGGAAAATGCTATATAAAAGCAATACTCCAAACACTCTCCGGTCTGTGCTGGGGATGTGTTCCCAAGGCAGCCCCGCCGGTGGTGTTGCTATGGACTTTTTTGCAACAATTCGACAGTTGCCAGGGGGAGTTTTCTGTCAGCTTCTAATAGGCTGATGGAAGAGACAGCACTTAGAAGCTCCGGTTTTATGAGCACCAAAGCCACATCAGAAGCAGTAGGAGCTCATGCCATCAGTTCTCCATAAAGGGAGGCACACATGGATAGAACTAGAGTGATGACAGGCCGGTCATCTTCTGCTCCTAGGCTGGGGGAGTTTCCAGGGACGAGTCACACCCTCCTGCTCAGGACCTAATGCTTCCTGCTGTGCCATGTGGCCAGGAGCTGCGCGCTGCTGTTACCTTACAGAAGTAATCGGTGGCTTCTGTCATTTCTGAAAAATTGGCATCAGAAAGCCCAGCTTCACCGAGAACTTTAATCTTCTCTTGAATCAAGGGCCTGTTGGGGAGAAAAGAGCTGAGTGAGTATAACCTGCAGGAACCAGCAGACTGACTAAAACGAGCGCTGCCCTGCTCCTCGGGGGGCAGCGCTGTGCAGTTTCACTTCCTCCTCTCCCAAAGCAGAGCTGCCACCCACAGTGTCAGCCCCTCTCAACGTAAACCAATTGGGCTCGTATCATCAGGGTCAAAATTTCTTCTGCTGGAAGATGTGCGGGGAATAAATGCTGCCTCATTACAACAAAATTTTGCACTTGGTGTTATGAGCTGGTCAGGTAACAAACTTCCGGCCCAGTCAGGGGCTGGAGACGGAGACCAGCAGTGGAAACTAAGGAAGCAGTTAAGAAACTTGGCATCAGAAGGCGGAAATGGGATGGTGCCAGAGCACCTGGGCACTCTTTGCCCAGGTCCCAGACATGATCCCAGGTTGAAGCACCACAGCCCAAGGCGAGGCACTTTCTCCCACCGGCACCGCAGCACTGCAGGAGGGAGCCTAACACACACCAACACAGGTCACTAAGGGGCAAAGGAGGGTCGTCGTCCTGTCTCAACAGGTGCCTGTGTGGCTGGGAAGTGCTCCCGCAGAGTCAGTTCCCCTTCCTGGTCTCAGGACAGCGGGCAAGGACCCACAACTATTCCTGCCAGCCATGCACTGGGTCATGAAGCAAGTGGAGGGTGGGGCTAGCAGGCCTTCCATTGGGATCCCCAAAGCCAAGGGCGGAAGCAAGTAGTGGGCTAAGGAAATACAATGCCGGTGCCAGCTCCTGCTCAGTCCCAAGTGCCGGGCCAGCACTGGCCGTACCAGAGGTAGTCGTCAGCTGTGCCTTTTGCCACGAGGTAGTGGATGCCCACAGAGTTTGACTGGCCGATGCGGTGCACCCGGTCCTCAGCCTGGATCAGCACCTGTGCAGCCGGGGGTTGGGATAGGCGGGTCAAGACCAACACAGCCCACTGGCCCAGCCCACCACAGGGCAGTCTCTGTCTTCTCACGTGGCACTGGGTCCACCTCCACCCACCAGTGACCTTCCTCTACAAAAGACAGAGCCAAGGCAACATGGCCGGGGAGATAAGTCTGCAGCCAGACAGCTATGCAGGCCTTTCGGTGTGGGGCTCAGGCGCTGCTGCCGAGTTGTGCGTGAAGGGCCCTGAAGGAAAACCACATACTTCTCTTCCCCCTGGAAGATACAGTTTTTGGCTAAATAAACAAACAGAGCAGACCCAAGGGAGAGGCCTATGATTAGAGGCAGGGTGGTCTTTGATGGGGTAATCTCTGCAGTGAGTACGGCAACCATGAGTGAGGCTCCTGCTATCAAACGCCTTCAGCCACAAAGTCCACCCATCTCACCACCGTCAGCTGCGAGGCGCCCACGTGAGAGTGGCTTCTCATGTGAGAACTCGAGAGGGAAATGACTTCTATCTCATGTTGGGGGAAAATGCTGTGTCCAAACAATGTTTTCTCTCTGCTGTCGCAGCCCTCGGCTGACTAGCCAGTGGCCATGCCCATGGCCGGGGAACGCCCTGGCTGCCACCATGTCCCATTCGCAAAAGCGGCTGGCAGTGACAGTTCATGAAAGGGGGCACTGGCGGGAAAGCCAGGCCTGGGCTGCCAGGTGCCTGCTTCCTGACATGACAGCTATGCCCTTGAGCTAACAGTGTTCCGGTTTCCTCAGAGAGTGGAATTCTGAATTCTTCTAGCGCCTAAAAAGTCAGTTTCTTCCTGGTAAGATGGAGCTGATAGCCTTGCCACTTAGCAGGTTGTCATGAAGACTGACACACGGGAAATAAAAACCTACTTAGGAGGGCTAACAATGGAGGGAGAGGGGCTGGGCGTGGGCCCACTGCAGCGCTGACCCTTGCTCCTGCTCCCCCCCGTCGGCAGGCGGGAGCAGGCTGGGGGGTTCACATGTTCTGTGTCCCTTACCCCTGGATGTCCCTTACCCCTGGATTCCAAAACAGCTCGGCAAACACCACCAGGTCAGCTGACGAGAAGGTGAGGCCCATGTTGGCGGCAGTGATGGACAGCACGGCCACGGCGTGCCGCTCGGACAGCTGGAACTGCTGGCACAGGTGCTCTCGGTCAGCTGAAGACGTGGAGCCGTCGATGCGGATGTGCTGCACGTGCTGCGGGAACAGGGGGGACGCCAGTGGGCGAGAGGGGCAGGGGACCCCGCCGCCACACTGGAGGACAGAACCGGCTGCTCTTCTGGCTCAGATCTGAGTGGGGCATCAACTTGTCGCTTGATGCTGCTTTTGTGGCTTTTCTTATATCTTTCAAATTGGAATCTGAGTTGAGGTAGTTACAGAGTCAGGGAAGGTTAAGCAACAAAACAATGATTCCTTGTGCATCCTGCCCAGTTTCCCCCAATGGCAACATTCTGCAAACTACAGCACAGTGTGGCAATCGGGATACTGGCTCTGATACCCGATACTGATCTTGTTCAGATTTCCCCCGAGTGTGTGTAATACACTCTCCCTGGTGGGTTTCACGCACCCACGTTCGCCGTGCAGATTCTGAGCATGCTATAGCACAGGGTCCTTCTGAAGCCCTTTTCCAATGGTGCCTACCTCCCTCCTGGGCACTCCACACTGTCCCAACTTAACTGTCCTGCCCTTCTCAAATGTTTCATTTTTAGAAAGTTATATAAATGCAGCCATACAGTGTGTGCCCTTTGAGGGTGTTTGTTTTTTTTGTCACTCAGCATTATTCCCTGGACATCCTTCCCAGTCGTGCATGTCGGTAGTTCCTTCCTTTTTACTGCTGAGGTGCCGGAGGAGACACGCATAGACCAGTTTCGCCACCAGCTGCTGAAGAATCTCTGGGTTGGATCCAGTTTGGGGTGGCTACACATATAGCTGCCATGAACATCAGTGTTCCCTGGAACCTAAGTTTCCATCCTCTGAGGTGAATGCCCTGAAGTCAACTGCTGGGTCGTACGTTAGTTGCAGTCTTAGCTTAACTTACTTTCTTTTGAGAATCACTTATTTATTCTCATGACAAGGACAAATATTGTAAGGAAAATAAAAACATTGACATCTATGTTTTATGGTATATGTATGGTATGTGTATGGTCTATCTTTTGATCAGAAAATTTTATATTCTGCTTTTCTCCAATAAATATTACATTACAAATAAGTTGAAATACTAAACATTTTTCTTAAACAAGATTTTTAAGGGATGTATAATATTTCATTATGTGACACTAGTATAACTGAACCATGCAACTATTTCTTCACATAGTTGGGATGTCCTAATTTTCACTAACAAAGGATAGGTTGGCCAATGTCCACCAATAGGAGGAATGAATAAAAAAATTATGGTTTAATGCATACAATGGAACATTGATCAGCAATAAAAAGGCATACACCGTTCACACACACAGTATGTATGAATCTCAGAATATGTTGAGAGGAAAACCAGGGGGGAAAAAAAGCATATGGCCTCATACTTACAAAGCTCTAAAAAACACCAACTAGTTTACAGTAACAGACAGCACATCAATGGTTACCTGAAGATAGGTGGAAGTGAAAAGTAGGGAAGAGATGACAGAGACATGAGACGTATTTTGGGGTCAACAGGTATGTTCAGTATTTTGATTCTTACTATACTGTACAAACATGTACAGTATATTGCATGGCAATTTTACTTTAATAAGGTAATTAAAATTTAAAAAAAATTAAAAGATGGGTTAAAATGAACTGGTTCATGGTTCTTTGCCCACATTTGGTTATTCCCTTAGACTACACTATAAGCAATCAAAGTACTAAGGCAAAAGAGAAAAGCTGAATTTAGGGCTTTTGATTTAACTGCCAAATGACTTCCCAGTAAGTAGTGCACGAACACGGCCAGCTCAATGCACAAAGGGTAAAGTGGCGAGAACATGTGCACTACTGATTTGATGGGTTTTAAAAAAAGTATCTTCTTTTAATCTTCATTTATTTACTTACTAGTGGAGTTGAAGTTTTTCATATTTCAGATTCAGAAGGGTTCAGTGATCTCCAGAAAGTTAAGAACCACTGACTCACATTATCATATTTACAGTGGGGTGGATTATTTTACAATGGTACACCTGGAGATGAACATTTAGATTTCTAATCATTCAATATAATAAAGAGCAAATGGCTAATATTCTTGTATGCAAATATTTTCTAATTTGTTTCCTTAGGATAAACTAATTTGTTTCCTTAGGATAAACTCCTACAAGAAGAGCATGGAAAAATTGGTATACACATTGTTATTGCCAAATTGCTGTGAAATGTCCTAAATGTTCAAAAGAACCATGATTTAATCACAATGCATGTGTGTGAAAGAAAGTATCCATACTTTATATAAATTGAATAAATTTTTTTCCTTTGTAACTTTTTTCATTGTTTTTATACTTAAAGGTGATTCCCAGCCCAGGAAGGAGCTACATGCTCATCTATATTTCCTTGTAGTACTTTTTGGTTTTAAGGAGCTTTGACTCATAATCATAAAGGTAAATTTTCATTTAAGTTTCTCCCCTAATTACTTAGCCAGTTACCCAAACTAAACCTGACTGGAATTCGCTGATCATATACCTGTTTTTCTTATCCCTTCATACAAAGGGAAATCTATTTTATTCCACCCATCGGGTCACCAGCTCTTGGACGAGCAGAATGGACTGAGAGTTGCTGACATACTGTCCAGCAATTATAGTTAATGAACTGCACATGTAACACTGTATAAAGAAACCTCAAAAATAATGTTGAGCAAAAAAGTAAATTATAGGATACTTGTGTTTTGTTGCCATTTACATAAACTAAAAAAAATACACATAATGAGATCACATATTGTTTAAGGGTATATACTTTAAATTTATTGTCCTAAATTTAACCAAAAATGAAAAGAGAGGTGAAATTATGATGTCCAGTTTTAATGAACATCCTTGGAAATGCTTCTAGATGTTTTTCATTCAATTTAATGAGAACCATGAAACTATACTGACATTTGCGTATGGCCCGATACAATTAATAGCGCCACTTTGACAGCAGTAAGGAGGAACAAAAGGAGGAGGGGAGGACATTCATATAAATACTTGTCTCCAACAAGAGAATGATTTTTGCCATCTCTGCTTGTCAATTTTGTAATTATTTACAAAGAATGATGGAAGACACTGGGCCATGTTCCTAAGGCAAGAAATCTGGGATATCTGTATAAAGAGTAGAGAAAGTTACATGACACCGCTGGGGAGATATTTTGACCCCACTGTGATTCTACAAGCAAGAAGAACGCTTCCTCAGAAAGTCTTCAGCATTGTTTCCAGAAACCATCTTGTGATCTCAGCTAGCTTAAAACAACTTAGTAGCAAACACAACACTGCATTTCAAAGGGCGCTTACCTTTCTCTCAAGATCATTTGTAATTGCATCCAGAACCACCTTATGGTGTGCAAATACTAAAAACTTCTCTCTTCCACTTTCCAGTAGGTCCCGTATATATTCACTGCATTTGACAATGACAACACAGTAAGTTAAACACATATACTCACCCAGCTGAAGTTACTTACTGAAAAGTGACTGCATCTGTCGCAGACAGCTTTGGGGACCTGCTGCTCCCAGTCCATTCCCTCCATTCTCTGAGAACTGACCTCTTCCCCTTTCCCTCATACCAGCTAATTCAAATTGAGGAAGCAAAGTTAGGCATTGCGGGAAGCCATCTTGTGCCATGCCAGGAAGAGTTCTTGATGCTTTGTAGTCACCCTGCATGCACAGTGTCCCGATGACTTATGTGCTGGCACGTTACTGAGATTTCTTACTAGCTGAAGTCATAGAAAATAATTAAGAGTTTCCATTTCAGCTGTACTAGCATTATATTTTCAATACAAATTGAAGTGTCTCCTATGAACTTGAAAATACCCAGGCAGGGGATTAAGGGATTCTTGATTGTAATCAAATTTCTGGAAGCATAATATTGAGATAGAAATAAAAAAAATGAAGAAATGGTCAGAGAACATTTTTTAACTCTCTGCTCAACTCAAACTACAGTGCCAGCCGCTAAGCCAGTGGTAATCTAATTGTTTTCTGAGGCAAAGGGATATGCAGTGAAGAACCTCATTTACTTGGTCTTATTCTCCCCTTCATCTACCTCTCTCCTCTAGCCACTGTACTTTTTTCCTGACTCCTCACCCCCTATCTTTACCCATGGCCTTCCAGGAAGACAGCTACCCAGGTGGAGAGCTGTCCAGTCAGCAGACCCATTCTGGAGGATCTCTGCCCTGGGGAGGGCTCACAGTCCCACTACAGTTGCTGCTCCCATCAGTAACGGGAGGGAAGCTTCCTCAGCACAAGGAGCATTCGCCTGCCTGAGACCCTCCCCACAAGCAGGTGTGTCTGGATAAGAAGAGACACCACTCTCCTCAGAGAAAGACAAATCTCGAAGGCTTTCTGCTATAAACAGGTGGTGAAGAAGTAAGAAAACGGTCCTCTAAACATAAGAATTACTTTAAAACAACACCATGGCCAGTCAGGGTACAGATTTGAGTTCAATTTGCGAACTGTTGACACTAAAAGAATCTCTGTTAATTAGTTTGTCAGACATAAAATTTGCCATGATATAAGCAAAAAAGTTATTGTTATAGCATCAAAAAGTCACAAAGCCATAAAATCAACTTGGTCAGCTCATAAAAACCATAGGCCCCAATTTTCCCAATGTCTCTCTCCCCTCCCCTCCACATTTCAGATATGACCATGCAGTTTTACCCTACCCCAAAGTTCCTAAGTTACCAGGCTGAAAACGTGTGCCTACCACAATAACTTTGCTTTTATATTGAAAGATGCCCATTAAAATAAAAACAAACAACAGCAAAAAGGGGGAAAAACAATTAGAGTAAATTGGGGTTTTTAAGATTTATAATCTAATTTCCATTTACTGGCTGCATGACTCTGAGGTCAGAGGCTTAACTTGAGATTTACTCAGTTTCTGCAAAATGCATTCCTATGTGACTTACTCTACTCGAAAAGTAGAGACAAAAGATGTCAATATGGTTGGAAGCTCTAAGGCACCATATAATTTATCATGGAATTCTGGAAAAGTATGCATAAGGTATGCATGTTATGGACTAACTGTCTTCGTGCCCACTCACCCCAATTCACATGCTGAACCTGAACCCCTACAGTGATGTATGAGATGGTGAAGCCTTTGGGAGGTGATCAGGTTATGAGGGCAGCCCTCAGAAATAGGATTAGCACTCTCAAGAAAGAGATCCCAGGGTACACCCTTGCCCCTTCTACCAAGGGAAGCTGTTGGGAAGCCAGGAAGAGGGCCCTCTGCAGATGGTGATTCTGCCAGCACCTTGATCTTGGACTTCCCAGTCTTGACAACTGTGGGAAATACATGTTTATTTTTTACACTACCCAGACTATGATATTTTTGTTCTAGCAACCTGAATGGTCGAAGACAAGGTATGAACACACTTTATCTGGACCCAGTTTTCAATGGCTCCTTTTAGAGGTCACAGGCTGAGGGCCTGGGGGAAGGACTCCTACCCTTGCCATCTGCTACTCAGCAGCACATTTGAAAGGGGCAGGGGGGAGGGGGAGCAATTCCAATTAGTTCTGAGAGCTAAGTTTTCAGGCCATAAAAACCACATCTGGAGTGCATTGGTCTCCTAACAGTATCAGAATAAATGAAAAGGGCAGTGCCCACAGGGAGAAGAGTTGCTGGCCAACGTCAACAGTCTTTGGTGTAGAATCTTAGCTTTGAATAATGTGGCAAACTCAGCCTCTTAGCACATTAAAGGGTGCAAAGGGCAAGGCTGGCGAGGCTGGTGAAGCCGGGAGACCTGGAGGCTGGGCAGGCTGTGTGTCTCAATTTATCCATTGATCCCAGGCCCCACAGCCAATCTGGCATGGTTCAACCGCACTAAACTCACTTCTGTTGTAATTTTATCACTTGTACGATTATCCTGCCAAAGCCTCACAAGAATGTTAAACAAAAAAGGCAAACTGCCCATTATTAGAATTCCCTCAAGTTTGTACCACAGTGATTTCTGAACATGAGCAGGTTTTCTTTCTTTAGGGCAGATAATTGGGATTGTTTTCAAGTCAAAGAACAGAAATTATTACTTTAACTTTCATTTTCACGGCAGAAGGAAAGCTCAGTGTGATGTGGTCACTTGCCTATATCTTTTGAACAAACTTTGATATTCGCCCCTTTATTTAAAGGAATCATGATGGAAACTTTTGGCTTTGGAGAAGGCCAGAGAACCCCATTAGGCAGTTTTCATGAATCCCCTCATTTTTTCCTGAGGCAAGTGACCACAGTTCCCTAGAGGAATAACCCCCTTTAGTGGCCGCGTCAACCCCACCTGCCTGAGTGGCAGCAGCTCCAGGCTGGGCTGGCTAAGAAGCGCCACTGCAGCTTCCTTAGCACACTGGCCCACTTACTCCTGCGGGTGATGAGCCCTACACTGTACATTCAAGTTAAAATTTTAATCTCTGATCATTTCTTACAAAACAGCAAGACTATTCCGGCAGACTAATGTAACAGATGTTCCTTTTTAAATATGAGATTGAGAGAAGGGTCACTTGGTGCCCACTTACATGATAGACGGGATTTTAGCTTCCGCTGTACTGTTGAAGAAAGTGATGAGGGCTTCTTTCTGCATCTGTTTCTGTGGAAAGAAAAATCAAGGGTTAAAAGTCTCCTGTTCTGAGAAGTCTGGAACAAGCCGGTGCCATTGCTGCCATAATGAGCTTTACAAGTCCTGACACACCCGCCAGGCCTGGGCACACTTCACTGACACTGGCTTGTCCACTTGGTTTAGGCAAACACAGGAACTGTCTGGACTCTGGTTTTGTCCTTGAAGACATGGCATCACAGCGACTCTGTCATCCTCTGGGCTGTTGTGAGGATCCAATGAGGCAGGAACACAAAGCTCTCTGGGAAGGCGCATCAGGCAGAGCTTCACTGCACATGCCCAGTGCACGTGATCAGCTGAAACTTGGTCTTGCTAAGCACGCCTATTTACTACAGTCTGGTGACAATGTCATATGTGACACTGGGCAACCCTCCAGCCTGACCTGTTTTTGCCTCCCCTTTTCTTCTGCCGAGTGTGTCCACACCTGAGTGATAAAGCTCTCTTCTGTCTAAGACATTCTGAATCAATTCCAACTGACCTTGAGGCCAGTGACTGATGCGAGAGCTTTCTCAAGGAATAAAGATGGAATCCAACAGTAGTAACATCCATGGCCCTAAATGCTCTCCTCCAGGGTACTCGCTAATCAGAAAAGTAGGAAAGCCAGATGGTACCTAAAATTACCAACACTGCGGACAGTATAACAGTTGCCTGCACCAAAGAACATCTTGATTTTGAAAAGTGTCTTTCTTCTAGGCCTTGACGAGAAAGAAAGGTACCCGAGAACTGCAAGAATGTGTGGTGGGCACTGACAAGGCAGGGGTCCATTCATTTCCACATGTGCTGTGCCTGTGTGGCCACCATGCCCCCCCAGTTTGTGGTAGGATTCCAATTTAGCAACTCAGACTTCCTGGGAACTCATGTTGAAGAGGTGACACCATGGTCCTGTATTAAGATAGTTTTTTAGTCACAGGCCCAGAGGAGACCACAGTGAGGCCCTGGCCACATACCCTCACCTGTGGCAATGAGCTCATAGTCCCTTCATGTGGCCTCAGAGTCCCTGCAGCAGGTTAGGCCTCTCACCAAATGCCGTCCCTAGCAGGATGGGCTAAAGCAACATGCATTGACCACTCTCTCAATGCCTGTCGCTTTAAGCTGGCCCCCTCCCCTTACTACCATCACCCTGGGCACAATCTTACTCCTGTGTTCTCCAGAGACTCATTCTTTCTAGTCCATTTCCCTGCCCACACTCACTCCACATTTGTTAATAAGAAAGGGAGCAGGCAAAACAGGGAAATTATGAGACTCACTTCAGAACCTTGCCCCAAGATTTAACGCCTAGAGCTAAAGAAGGAGTGAAGAAACAAGTACCTTCCTCATACGCGGCACTTGTTCACCGCCTGCCGTCTGGGATCAGTTGTACCAGAAGCCTCTGAGTGTGCCCACAGCCCACCATGCAACAACATTTTACTCTGTAAGATTTATCCCCATGATAGAATGGGATGTACACAAATTCACAGGTACGCTACTTTTTTCAGTGTGGTATTACTCAGAATAGTGAGTAACTAACTCAAAGTTCCAACTAAAAATGACTGACAAAACTAATAAGACCACGTCAGAGAATATGGTGCATTTTTAAAATAATATGTTTTTAAAGGACATTTTACAACACGAAAAAGTGTTCATTATATACTTTTAGAACCTGTTTTCCTTCCCACTTGATGTATATTTGTGTGATCTCAATTCTTTTAAAAAATGTATTATTTATTACACACTTAAGTGATATCAAAATGTATATATAAATAACACATAATTTAAAGCAAAATATATATACAATTTACAGAAAGAAATACCTACATGATTTATGTCAAAATTACACGACACAGAAGATGAGTCTTTTTTATACAGTGTTGTAATAAAAATATTAAATAAGCATTACTTATAAGTATTTTTCAGACTATAGACAATAGACGTCTACTATAGTTCTGATGTGGGAGAAATTGGTAATTTTATCTTAAAAACCAAACAAATTTAAAAAAAAGTCCCCTAAACCAGGTAGACATAATACTAGTCCATTAATGATCTCACTTCTTTTGCCAACCACACCAGGAAATTTTAAATAACCTACATTTTTTGTTTCTGCTTCTTAGACTTTCATTATATTAGATCCACTGGAGTTTTGAATTTATTTTTCTATGTCGGAATTTGAATGGATTGTCAAAAGGCAGAAGGGTGAACTGATATTGTCACTGGGAAGTCTTCATGGACTTGTTCCATTTCTCCATTCCTGGTCTTGCGGATCAAAAAATGGCTTTAGACAAAAGAGGACTTGTGAAGAGGCATCTATTATTTCGGCTGAATATGAGAAAAAGAGTTCGTTCTACCTCATATTTTATAAATTGGCTGCCTCACCCTTGGCTTCTGTGATTTAAACCTTGTTAAAAAATGCTTTTCTCCAGATGGGAAGGGGTGAGGGAACAAAAAAAAAATCATTTCTAAACAGATCAGCAGTGATCTATCTGCTGGAGCCACCAGAATGTGAAAATTTCAAGGAAACTTGGGGCTGAATGTTACTAAGGAAATGAGAAGGGGTAGGAGGGGTACTTTCTATAGATTCACAGGACCCACTTATTTGACTAAAACCATAAAGCCACAACACTCCACTTTAACTCTTTCCATTCAGGATTTCACAGCTGGCCGGGGTATGGAAGGGATGTCCGTGGCCATTTAGTCCACTCCCAGCTGACAATGCTTCCTCAGCCAGGTTAAGACTCACTGTTGACAGAAGCACCAAATGAGTGGGCTCTGAGTAAGAAAGCTTCTAATGTCCAAAGCACAAAGCTGATAAATTCATTTACTACTTGGGCTTTCCCTTATAAAAAATGAGTTTACAGTAAAGAACACAAAAGGGAGCCAAGTTTTCAAGGATTAATCTATCATTGGAAAGAATTTTGTATCTGGTTTCAGCTTCATGCTGAAAATAGTTTGTATCAAATACAATTTCTCCCTTTTAGGAGTAAATTTTCCCAAGACTCCAAAGAAGCAGACAGCAAGTGTCCAGCACTGAAATGAGCAGTGCTGCACGCTCTTTCCCAGCTGGATTCTGGAAGCATCACACTGCAATTTAGGCTTTGCTTTCACAATATGCAAAATAGCATTAAGACTGGAGGGGAGGGGCCTCCCTGGTGGCGGAGGGGTTAAGTCTCAGTGCTATCACTGCTACGCTCTGAGTTTGATCCCCAGTTAGGGAGCTGACCCACATGGTACAGCAGACCTCTCCTGTCATGCCCGCTTAGCAGTGTATCCCGCTCTGTCTCTGGTGAATCCTCTCACTCCTGTACCTCTGACCTATAACCCAGAGTTCTTCTATGCAAAAAAAAAAAAAAAAAAAAAAGACTCCAGGGTGAAGAAGCAGAGATGACAGTCACACACAGGTAGTACTTTTTCTGTACTGAGTCTCAGAGACAGGTTCTGGCTTCTTTTTTTTTTAGGTAAGAAAGCATCAAAATATCTCACAGAATGGGGCCTCCCTGGTGGCGCAGCGGTTGAGCGCTGCACTGTGGAACTGTCGGCAGCGCGCGATGCAGGTTCGACACCCGGCTGGGGAGAATCCCACATGGCGCGGCAGACCTCTCCTGCCTCACCCGCTGCTCCCTCAGCAGTGTATTTCTGATCTGCCTGTTCTGCTCCCCACTCTGTCTCTGGTGAACCCTCTCGCCACCCCACGCCTCTGGCCTGTACCCCAGCTTGTATGTATAAATAAGTAAATCTTTAAAAAAAAAAATCTCACAGAATGGAAGGGATTGACATTGCTAGCGGAAGTGATAAAACACTAGTCCTGATTTCCATTCTAGTAATATCACATCACTACTAGCAAACTGAGAAATTAAACCTTCCGGTTACATCTAAAATCATGTTTGGGAAGAGCTACCCATTTAACTTGAGGAACTATACTAGTTGTTTTTCTCGTCTGGCAGTTGGTCGGTGGGCAAAAGCTAGAGTAGCAGACAACAGAGGTTTATAAAGTTCTAAGAAAACACTTAAGTTCTAAGAATAAAATGTCTAATCACTGAAATTTTATCTCTAGAAACAGAAAAAGACCACCAAGGCTCATTTTAGCAACAGAACACCCTGGTTCTGCTCGTGGGTCCATGGAAATATGTAAGAACGACTGATTTCACATCCACATCAATGCTGTAGAACTTAGTTTGAAAACTCCACAGCAGAGATCTAGCTCATTCAGATTATTAGATGTAATACGGCATAAGTGAACTACAGCCTGGCACAGCCTCTAGTTACCAGCTAGTCTCGCTCACCACATGCACGTGGTAAAACAACATAAACATTGTGCATTCTGTCTCTCGACATCCTTATTTATTCTGTAATCTCCCAGAAGGCAGAGATCTCATCTACATCTACGTTTCTTAATATTAAACTCAGATAATGCTTCAGGATAATGTCAAAAATGTCAACAACTTATTTTCTTGGCAATGGAAATTGCAAGGTTTTGTCCCAGGAGGACAGAAATGGAGCTACTGTAGATTATTTTATTGCACTTAGCACAGTATGACACCAAAGAGAGATATGAAATGAAAGTGTTTGAAAAGATAAACCATCACAGTAGAAATGAGTCCTAAAATAAAGGGTAAGAGGTCTGGTTATAGCTTCAGCTCTGCCACAAAGCAGCCAATATCTTGGGCAAATCAAAATCTCTGGGAACCTCAGTTTCCTTCTCTGTAAAATGCAGATGCCAACTCCCTGCCAACCATAAATGACTGTAATAAGGAGTCTGGGTTAAGAGGGTGGGAAACTCTACTTTGTATATAATGTCAATTTGTTATTTTGAAGAAAGCACATGACATGAGATAGTTAGAGGTTAACACATATATCAAATACACGGGGGACTAAGTGCTAACCACTGTTTACTAGACTCGAGGCATTATCATTCCAGAATACACAGCACCATCCTGAAGTTGTCTGAGGTTTATTTTTATGACTACTGGGCAACAGTGATCTACACGAGCATTAAACTTAAACTGCAAATTTGTAAGAGCTGTTTGAAGCAGGCTGGGTGAGCTGAGAAATGAAATGGGCTCATTGGCCCTGCTCGGGGAGTAAAGAGGTTTACAAGGGCAAGTGGCAAGTTCAGGCAACTCTGGTTAATCCAGAGACCTCTCCCCCAAACACCCAACCCAGGAAGGACGGCTATGCACGCGTGCCTTCCACTGCCCCATCCTAGCCCTGCACTCACACTGCTGCTCTTGGTCATTTCCTTGGCAGCGGTGTCCAGGGCAGCTCTGACCTTGGCGCTGAAGCGGCCAGGCGCAACCACCACCATCTTGCGCTGCTTGGCCGGCAGCTGGGAAAGGACGTCGCATTTGAGGCGGCGCAGCATGACCGCTTCCTCCAGCAGCAGCTTCAGCTCCCGCAGGTTGGAGGAGCCCGAGTAATCCCATCCCCAGTAGTGCTGTGGAGACAGAAGCAGGACAGCCCATGAGATTTTTCTGGGCCCAGTGAACAGAGTGCAGCCTCTAGGTGGGCGTCTCTTCTCACAACCTTCCTCCCTAGTTTTGCTCAGGGAATTTCAAGCTGCTTCAGGGGATATATAAGGCTCTATGTAAGGGAAAAGGAAGTCAGGAATGGGGCGAACAGAAAACATATATCACAATTCTATAATTGGGCACCAAGTTTCTAGCAGCAAATGCAAGATGTCAAGAGGTTTGGTGTTCACTATATCCAAAATCAAAACCCACAGCTTTGTCAGACAATTCCTGCAGGCGAAGTACAAAAATAATCTTCCTTAGGGCTAATCCTACAAAGTCCATTGTACAATGTGACAAATAAAAAAAGCTGTCAGTGATATCTTTGTTTAATGAAAATTACAAGATTTACAAGCTGTTGTTACTTAGTATCGGTAAAGCCAACACAACCAAGTACAATGCAATAACTGCAACTGCAGTGTTGGTGGGAGCGGTGGGGATTGGAGGGACACCTAGAACACAGTCTAGCTGAACCAGAGTGGGTTTTAGGGTGACCAGGTAGTCTTTCACAGACATGTTTCCCTCTCTTGCCAAAATGTCCTGTGCTACAGAGCTAGAGACGGTGCTACCAATTAAAATAACCCTACTGCTCACTAACAATCCTAGTGGAAACAGACCGATTTCTACAGTCTTACTGAAATCAAGGAGTCGGATGCCTGCTGCCTTAAATTTTCAGTTGCTCATCTCCCCGCTCCTGTCTCACCCTCCCCTAGACTGCACTACCTCTAGCAGGAGTTAGGCAGTTTATTTCCAAGGGTCAGAGAGCCCAGTATAATCGTGGAGACATGGTAGGTATCCTATAAAACTTGTAAAAGTGAGACTAGGAAAACAAGCCAAATCAGTGGGACATTCTCAGCAAATGCCATGGGGTGGGAAATGAACTTGGCATGGGATGCTCTCCTCGGTGGTTCTGCTTAATTCCAAGAAGCGGGACACACACAAACACACCTGCCGCTCTGGCCTGTCAGCTGCATTAAATAAAAATCATGCTGGCTCTTGTAACTAATTTAGATATTATACTCCTAAGTTCTAATATTGCTAGTTCTTAAGGTTAAGACTGAAAGAATTTAAATTGGACTTTGGAATAAATACAGTTTAACAAGCCCTAACTGAAAACTTACCATCTACCAGGCACTAGACTAGGTGAGAAATAATACAAAGAGGAGGAAGGCTTCTTATTGGGTGGCGGGGTGGTGGAGATGGTGGGGGCAGTGAGGAGGAAGGGCAAACTGAGGACGGCGTGAAAGACTGAGGAGATGATGACCTGAGTGCCAGGAAGGGTCAGTCTGTTACCGACTCTGTCTTCAATCCCAACATTACCTGTTGGGCCCAGGGAGTGCAGGAAGAAAAATTCTTCCCAGAAAGTGGATCATTGCAAATGGGGTAGATTATACATGAAGAGTCTGAAGCATCACGATTATATTCAACTAATCTAATCTGGACCGCTTCATGGGGAAAGTGCATTACAGACTGTTACAGAAGTATACCTTTATTAACAGAAATTTCTGCCTTAACAAGCAATTAAAAATGGTTTGCAATTAATTTTGCAAAGCACTACCATTTACATCATAATACTTTGAAAATAAACGGGTACTTTTAAAGTACTTGAAAGGCTTTTTTCTTTTTTTAAAAAAGTATTTAAATGACAAGCCAGACCATTACAGCTTAACTTGTACACCAAAGCTGCCTGCTCACAGATGGCAAGGGTGATGTGCTAGCCACAGTCATTTCTCCCAAGTGCCAGAGTCTTTGATGCCAACAGTGGCTTGGTAAATATGTGACCACAGAATAGGAATCCCTCAGGTCTGAGTTAATTTGGTGATAGAGTCTGGCAAGTCCTCGGCAGCAGGGCATCACCCACAGAAAGAAGCCCGGGTAGTTGGGCAGGCGGCCTTAGGGCTTACAGCAGAAACGCCAGGGAGAAGCAGAAGCCATTCGCAGAGAAGAGAGGGTCAAATTCTAATTCAGGGCTAAGTGGAACCTCCTGGAAAGAGAGTTCAGGAGTTTGAGAAGTCTGCCCTGGCCAGACAAAGGACTGCTGTGAAGCAGGAGGTCAATGCTCATGTCACAGCTTTGAAAGCAGGGATGAGGAGGAGAAACGAGTGACCTTCCCTTCCAATTTTCAGCCGTAGTCAGGACCAGAGAGCGACTCGGGGCTCAGGAGTGAGACGGGAGCCGGCCCCCCTCACATGCCACCTGAGAGCAACGATATCAACTGGGGTTTCTCCTTCCATCTGTCAAAGCAAACCGATGCCAGGTCTGGAGAGAGTGAAGAAGGCACTAAAGCCAAGGAGGACGGGAAGGCCCTTCCCTGAAGAGAAATGAGCCCAAGCCCACAAGCAGTCAGCCTAGCTGATTAAAAAGAAAGAAAGAAAGAAAGAAAGAAAATGAATGTCCAAGCAAATTAGGAGCTGTGTCATCCTCTCTTGGGTTATTTTTGGGGAGGACACTATAAAGGTGCACGGGCTGTGGCCAAGCTGGCTCACGGCTGCCCGCCACCTGCCAGACCTCCCAGTGTAGGTCAGGAAGCACTGAGTCCAGCAAGAACATACCGCTGACCTGGAAGGGACATGCAAGCACAGGCAGAAACAGAAAGGAGAACCAGGAATCCCCAGGCCTGGATGTGGCCTGGCTGCGGACACACTGGGTGTGGCCTGGCTGCTGACACACTGGGTGTGGCCGGGCTTCCACAGCCCCAACAGGCTGGAGCTGGGATTCTAAGCCTCAGAGAAAGACCTAACAGTAGCTTGGGAGAGGCTCCCTGGGCACCTACAGGTGGAACCGAGCTCTGGCATACTCTGAAAACACAAGTGACAACACTGTCACTGCCGAGGGTGACGGGAGGTGATACCTGATCAGCCTAGACCAGGAAACTGCTCAGATCAAGCAGGAGGAAACACAACCAGATCCCGGGACCCTGCAGTGGGCCCGTTCTATCTGTTTCTTTGATTACTGAAGTCAGTTTCCAAACCACAGAGGTGAGATGTTACCAGGCAGGCCGAGCCCTGTCTGGAGGGGCCCAGCTCAGGGAATCTGAGCAAACTCCACCTGCAGAGAACAGAGGGCACGCGCGACGGCCCAGTGACAGAGGGAAAGCACTGCCTCCCCCACTCCTTTTCCACCTAATCAACCTCTCTCTTTTCCTCTGGTTAACAAGACAGAATGTAGCAGCTGCAATTTCCTTAATCTCTATATTCAAGAGGAGGTACTGGCGGACCCAGAGGAAAGCCAGGCGATGGATTCATCCTTCAACAGGAACCCTCAGTCTGCCAAGACTGTCCTTTTACAAGTGGGAGATCTGGGGGGAGACACAGAGGTTCCATGAGAAGGGTGCCCTGCGCCCGGCTGGCCTGGTCAGCGGAATAAGTGCCAGTCTGTGGCATCTGAGGCCATTGGGAGGAACGCGGGGCTGGTGAAGGATGTAACCTAAACATTTCACACATGGCGGTTTTCTCTGATTATCGAAGTAATCCATTTTGGGGGATGTTGTTGTCCACTCACATATGAGAGAGAGGCTGACAGACAGACAAGGAGGGAGGGGGAGAGAGGAAGAGGGAGAGGCGGGGAAGGGATGTCTGCTCGAGGGAGAATTCATTTAGTTACAGGGAAAGTTTTGTATCCTACTTTTTCTACTTGTGTATTTCTTTATGCCATTAAGTAAACTTTTTTGCAGTTTAAAAACACTGAGATGGGCCTCCCTGGTGGTGCAGCAGTTGAGCGCTGCGCTGTGGAGCTGTCGGCAGCAGCGATGTGAGTTCGACGCCCGGCCGGGGAGAATCCCACATGGTGCGGCAGACCTCTCCTGCCTCGCCCGCTGCTCCCCTCAGCAGTGTATTTCCGATCTGCCTGTTCTGCTCCCCACCCTGTTTCTGGTGAGCCCTCTCGCCGCCCCACGCCTCTGGCCTGTGCCCCAGCTTGTATGCATAAATAAATAAATCTTTTTAAAAAAAATAAAATAAAAATAATAAAAACACTGAGATGTTAGAAATCTGGATTCCGACTGCAGTGGCACCTGTGACTATGAGGCGTCCCCCTCCAGTTTGGGCAAACCGTGGCGCCCGGAGCTTCAGGGGCTCCGCTCCACAGGCGCTGCGGTCGGAGGAATGATCTGCAGGTCGAGGCTTCCGCCTACTTACCCTGCCCAGCCACCAAAACGAGTCAACATTTATGAGCTGAGGACAGTGAGGAGAGACACCTGCGCAGCTCAAGCCACTCCCCACTACTCCACCTGTCAAAGGCTTCCTTTGTCTTTCTCACAGAGTACTTTTTCCACTTTTTTGGAGGATTTTCTTTTGCATATCCTTCCCATGCTAAGCGGCCTTCATCTACCTCATCTACTTTCTCCCCTCTGCCAAGGCCTCAGCCTCACCTGGCAGCTTCTCCTGGGCCCAGGTGCGGGCTCTCAAGAGCGCCATGCGCCTGCGCCTGCGCCTGCGCAGCAGTCACTGTCCTTGTTGGAAACACTAACGTGGCCACAAGCGCCAGAGCAAGGAGGCACTGCTCTCCTCTTCTCCTCGAGCACACACCGAGGTCAGAGTGAGGGGCCAAGCAGAGCTAAAGGCTTGGCCCAGCTCTCCAGCCACGGGGTCTCTGGTCACACCAGGGCTGAAAAAAGGAGGTGAGAGAGGGCAGGGAGACGATACCTTCTTGGCGTCACAGTAGCGAAGTCCGAAGGCATGGAACTGAGGGAAGAAGGTCGGCTTCACCGCGATGATCTGCGTGTAGAGCTCTGAAGGCCGGGACATAGCGGGCGTGCCCGACAGTAAGATCACCCTCTTGGCAACCTAGAAAACCGACGGCAGAGCTGCTGAGCACACAGGCGCACATCGAATGGCTATACTGCTTCATAAAAATAAATAAATAAAGGTGCACCAGAGGGAAGAAAAATGATTCTTTATAAATAGACAATCTATACAATTCTCAAGATACACTTTTGCCCTCTCAGCAACCACCAATACCTAATTCCATTCCAACAGGAGAGCTATGAATTTCTCCACTGTAATTTCCACAGTTCAATTACCCCAGTCTTCTAATTTTCTGCACGGTTTCATGCAGGCTCATTATAATAACAATGGGCTTCTTGAATGACGTCTGCAGTATCACTTGCCTTGGCTGGAGACCATTTCCATGAAAACAAGAAAACGAAGATCTTATCAATAAGAAATATAGGCCCACCACCCCAAACATATCCCCAGCCTCTTCGTTGTCACCTGGGCCGAAAGCTCAAGGACCAGGTGATGAAATTAACTCCAGGGCTCCCTGTCAGGTATTGACAAGAGTGAGGCAGGACTGAGTCAGTTCTCTCAGACACTATCCAGACTGGCATGAGGTAGAAACACTGACAATGGAGGCTTGTGGGTGTTAAAAAGCAGAGGCAGCATTACGGAAAAAGATAAAGGCCAGCTTGGAAGAGAAGTGACAATGGCATCTCATCTATTTCGGATGACTCAGCCTGCTTGCTGCTCAGCCCAAACACACCCCTCTCATCATCACTGCCACCCACGAGGTCTTTAATGGTGCTAGTTGCACCACTGATTTATAACCCCCTCCACCTCCAAGAATTTCCAACCTACAAAAATATAAATGCATAAAACGACATAAATCAACACGAAATTGAACACTTCACAGTTAATTCCCAAAGAAAGTGGCATCTGAGAAAACACAGAGTAATGTAAGAAGAGGATTTCTGTTTGGTGTTGAAGAGAAATTCTGTGATTGACATGAGCAGACACTGTTGGGGGCCTTCAAAAACAGGCTTAGTTTCCCCATGGGTCACAGGTAGGGGAGCCCTGCAGATTAGGTGGGGAGTTCACAACTTGTGAACTAGAGTCTAATGAAGTAAGTCAATGTAGAAAACCTACATGTAGAATTTAAAACACGAGTCAAAAGAAAGCTGTCTTGTAAAGAGCTGGAGCTGCTTTAAGTTCACGCAAGAAGCAGTTTGGGAGTTCATCACTTTCTACTGTTACCCCTTTTGCTTTTTGTTTTTCCAATGGAGCCAATAACTTGCTTTCCTGAGTTACTCTGATTGGCTGTAACGTATTTCACCGTAACTCCAGACTGGGAAAGAAGTCACGCTCTCCGAAGTTCAGTCCCATTGTGTACCGAGTATTATTCCCAGTACTCTAAATAAAGTTTATGCTACAGGCACAGTCCCCTGTGATATTTAAAAACAGAACACAAGTAGGCAGATGATACCAGCAGGTGAAACCCATAGCACAAATGTTCCAGCAAACATCAGCCCTGATATCAGTGGCAGGGACGTGGGAGGCATGTTAGTTAGTTCAGAAGTCATTACAGATTCTTCAAAATTAAGATTAGTGGCAAATATAGGTGAGGACAAGCGACCAAAAGCACACATCACATTTTCTGGACATGATCTGGCCCCAGTATTCTACAGTCTAGATGATACAACTATCATGCACATTTGCCGGAAATATCTTGCAGCATCAGTGTTTAGAATACAGTTCTAAGAGATACACGAGTTAGGGAAGAACCCAAGAGATATTAAATAAAGCCCTTCCATGTCTTTTCAAAGGCACATTCTCTCATCTCCCCTCTCATTCCAAAAATATTTAGATTCATTTTCTTATAGTATCTAGACCTGTGGTTCTCAACAGAGATGGAGGAGGGGTGATTTGCTCCTCAGGGAAAATTTGGCAACATCTGTAGACAATTTTGGTTGTCTCAGTTGGGGGTGCCACTAGCATGTACTGCGGAGAGGCCAGGGAGGCTGCTCAATGGCCTACACTGCATGGGACAGCCCCATACAACAGAACTGCACAGCTCAAAATGTCAGGAGAGCCAAGATGACAAACTGATGTAGGTGGAAATAGAGCAGAGATGAAAGGTTCAGTGAACAGAGTAAGACAGGAGACCTTGCCCTCGCCTCCACTCAGTCCTGCCAACAATGGGCATCGTGTGACGTCAACTTTACAGAAGAGAGCAGCTTTCAGACACCTTCCTCTGTGGGTCTAGTAGAATCCAAAAGCGGCTTAAGTTGCCATTCTGGCTATGTAGTTCAGCCTTCTCAGTACAAAGCTCATTAGACCAACTCAACCAATCAACCGTTGACACTGCAGAGGCGCCTCTTAAGTTAAATGAGAGCGGGATGCTTGAATCTCCTGGGACATGAGTATATGTCACGAGGCATGACCAGGAATGTCTGGGGAGCCGCTGACTGATATATAACGTTACGTCCCAGAGAATTATCAGTGGAATGCCTTGTTAACAAGACTGGTGCCAGGAGTGAGTCAGAAAACTTGATATTGAACTTCAAACACTGGGCCATAAAACTGGGCTATAAATTTAATCAGGATTCACAGACTCCTCTCCCCAGGTTTAGATAACCTAAACACACATCCCTTCCTCCTAATTATTTTCTCCTTATCCTTTTACCCTGAGAAATTGACTCTGTAAAAACTCTCACTCAATAAAAAGGCCAGGTTGTGTCTTCTCAGCAGCATGCTGCCAGAACAGTTTGCTCCACAACTCCCATTTCTTTGTCAGTGTGGTGTTGCTCAATGCAACATTCATCAACATGAAGGTGGGTCCTATTTTAAAATGTTAGTTCACCCAAGTTCTAGATCAAATGCAGAGCAATATATACTAATAACAGATAAAAGATTTGTTCTACATGGGTTACTTTGACATAGACCCAAGATGTTAAAGATGTAAGTGCTGTTTATAGAGTCTGGCTTAGAAGCACCTATTGCAGACAGTCCCGTCTGCCTGCCCAGGCTGTGAGTGCATTAACAAGACAGTTGCTAAGAAACTTTTTCAATTATTCCTTTAAAGATATAATCTATCAATCATGCAGGTTTTGTTTTGTTTTTTTTTGGTTTAAACATCAGGGGTTCAGATCTAATTTTAGTTATAGTTTAATACTGGAACCATAGCATCAAGACCTATTAGCATTTTTCAAAAGAAAACATATTAAAGTCGCCTAAAAGAAGAGTCATCACCCTGGGAAAAACATTTCATTTAAGGGTGTCCATAAATGGTTCTCAACCTATAAATATCTATAGGTAATATGAGCAGAGGATCAAGCTTTCTAAGTAAATGACATTTATCTTTAAATTTGAAGCATATGCTTTAGAAGACATACTACTTGCTATTCCTAAGGAAAAAAAAAAACAAACACCCAAACTTGCAATGAATAGACACTTGCTTGGTGTTTGCAGGAAATTGATAAAATTAATGTTCAAATGCTAATAAATTACACTAATATCTAGCATATTTGTTTTCGCTAATTAAATATAACCTAATGCTTCTTTTAAGTGATGAAAGATGCAATTTTAAAGACTGCTTTGATAGAGCACAAGATAAATAAATGTCTTTGTTTGCTTAATATATACAAACCAAAGTCCACAGTCATCTGGAAGACATTTGTCCCTTGTCATGAGAGAAAAAGCTACTTTTCTAACTTTTCCCAACACTGGCAAAAAAGGTCACTATAAAAAAACTGAAGGAAATCTGGGGCCCTTTCCTCTGTCAGGGATGGGCAGGGCCAGGACACAAAGCAGACATGGGGGGGAGGGCCACACGAAGCCTGGAGTCCACACTGGTCAGGATACTTCTAGCTAAAGACTTGAGCTCGCCACACACACACCCTGCTCTGAGCTCTCCCCAGCCCAAGCGCTCAGGAGAAGGTCAGACCACCACAGAGCAGGGTGTGGGGATGGCTGACCCTCCCTTAATGAAACAGGATTAGGGTGACCCCAGAAAAGAATACATCTTAAATGGCACAACTCAGCTTTGCCATGCTTCCTGCTGATACCCACATCCTGGTTCTAAGTCTGCATAACTCATCTCCTTTGGCTCCCAGCCCCAGGAGAGCTTTGCCCCTGAGCTGCCTCAGACAGGTGGTCCGAGCTGTTTGCAGGACACAATGCAGGAGGTGCTCCCTCTGCCTCATCCGTAGGAGCGGCAGCGGGTTTAGACTGCAGGTCCCAGGCCGGTGACCGTCAGAGGGGCTTCACCTCTGAGTAGCGATGACTACACCAACCATTAGTTCCTTAGAGGGAGCTGGGAAGGAAATGAAAGTGGCACCAAAGGCCTGAGAAGAGATGCCCAATGTCAGTGGGGTCACAGCCACAGCCCACAACCTGCACTGGCACACCTTGGGGCCCCTGCCAGTTCGAGCAAATACTTCAGGAAGTTGATACCTAGGCCGAGCAGGACTCACCTTGAGCAGGGGCAGAGCAGCACGACAGCGGGCAGTCTTACTGTTTTTGAGGAAGTGAGATTCATCCTGAAAGGAAGCAGATGTGTAGGTGAGACCTGAATGGAGGCAGAGCTCACATCAAGCCTGATTTAGCACAGGGATGCCCCAGGATGCCTCCCTTAGCACGCTCTTTATTTTTTTTAAAGATTCATTTTTATTTACTTATGCATACAAGAACTGGGGTGTAGGCCAGAGGTGCGGGGGCTAAGAGGATTCACCAGAGACAAGAGTGGCGGGAACAGGTGGATCCACTGAAATACACTGCTGAGGGGAGCAGCGGGCGACATAGGAGAGGTCTGCTGTGCCATGTGGGTCAGTTCCCTGGCTGGGGATTGAACTCATGTCACAGAGGTTGGCAACAGCTTGACAGCGCTGATACTTTAGCCCCTGCACCACCAAGGAGGCCCCCTTTAGCTCTTTCTTGTTGAAGGAGATGACTTGGGCCTGTTGAAGGACCCAGGTTCTGGGGCACCTTCTCTGCCTCATTCTGGCACGACGCTTCATCTCTCTGTGGAGTAAGTGACTTGCACCCTGCCCACCTCACAGGCTGCACTCAGCAAACTGTGTTGCTGCTTTACAAGAGACACCTTACGTCTGCAGGTGCTGAAGTAACGTGTGCTGAAGACGCACATGTGCCCTGCACAGGGGAGGCACTAGGCCCAGCGCCTGTCCCAAGGGCTCACAGTGCAGGAAGGGCATCTGAGCAGCCTCTGTGGTAAGTACTGTCGCAGAGGTGGGAATGACAAAATACCATGGGAACTTAGAGAAGAGAGATGTGATTCCTGTCCGTAGGGGACCAACCGTCATGTTGACAACACGGGGTTTGAAAGAACTGCACTGTGCACTCTGCGCACCAGGAACGAAAAGGCGTCGTATTTTATAAAGCCAAATGAGCAACTAACACAGCCTCCTAATGATGCCCTTAGAACAGTCCTGCCACTTAGGTGTCACTCCTCCTATGACAGGGATACCAGTAGACCCTGGCTCTGTCCCTGAAGGTGATCTGCGAGAAAGCCCTGCTACATTTCAGCTATGATGAACCAAGGAGGACCTAAAAAACAGGCCGGAGGGAAGTGTGAGATGAACCCCCAAATGCTGAGACACTAGCTATTCCCCTAAACCTGCGTGTGACACTCACATCACTGTCTGATGGTGGTCCTGTATGCCCACAAAAAGGGGGTTTACAGAGAGCCACAGCACACAGTACAGGGATGTGGATGGAATGGAGCGCAACGGGCAACTGACCAACGTGCAGAAACGTGCCACTATTGTAACTAACCATGTGGGACCGAGTATAACTGAAGTCTCTTCTAAGAAGTGACACCTGCGAGCCATCCCTTTCTCCCCACCACAGATTTCTATGAAGTCGGAGGACAGGGCTCTTAACTGAAACACCAACAGCGGTGCTAAGCGGCTTCCAAAGACCACATGAAAGGTTAAGTAAGTGTGGAGCCACAAACAGAAATGCATGAATTCTGAAGCCAGAAGCAACCCAGTTTTAATCAGTGCCGCGCCACCTTGCCAGCTTCCTGCCTGTGGGCACTGCAGACCTACCTATCTCACTGTCAGCTGCACCAGTGGGGAAAAGGGGCTCATCGTGGCCATGGGGCCACTGGAAAAATCAGTGATCACATATAACGCACTTGATACGGATGACAGAGCTCTTCCCACACACTGCACCACTGCCTGAGGGGCTTTTTTAATATTTTCATTTCACATGTAATACGCTGACACTGTTCAGGCTACACGTGTGCCAAACCAGAAGTGACACCCCCTAAAAAAAAACTCATTACCTAGAGAGCTTTGGAAAAGTATAAACATTTAAGTCGGTTTATGCTAAGAGCGCAGTACAGCTCTCACACGAAACAAAAAAGCCCCAAGGTCAGCAGCTCTGCTCGCTTTCTCCAAGAGCCCACAATCCTTGGGTCAAGTCTAGGAAGGCACTGAAGTGTCCTCTAGTCACCTTCGGGGGTGTGTTGTCCTAATGGACCACAGTTCTGTGGAGGACGAGGCTGACCCCTTTCTCATGCCCTCCGTGCACAGCACAGCGGGGGCTGCTGAGCTGGGAATGAATCTGTGACACGAACATCCGGAAGAACATGCCTCCGACGCCACCACACAGGGAAACCAAGGCAAGGAGCTGCTGAGCTGTGCTGCGTGAGGCGTTACCGCCTGGGCCTCCTAAAACAATCTTCCCTTCCTCTCCTCCAAGATAAGATGTCTCCAATTTTGAGCATCAAGATTTGGGAAACCACTGTCAATAGAGAATTCTATTTTTAAGAGGATGAAAATACCACTGGCTTTTAAAATTCACCTGTTTGAATAAAGAAGAACAGGTTCTTCCATGTCATTTGGAGGCACTGCATTTCTGTTTAGCCAAAAAGAAAAAAGGGCAGATAAACTTCCACTGGAAATCATGTCACATGCTTCACACCTCAACATTCATGGTGACCAGGCTGGGGGTGGGAACTGGACAGACAGGCAGAGGCCCTCTGATTCTGAGATTCTCTGTGAATCATGTGGCTACATTGAGCACTGGCACATGGTGGTCTCTCTGGACTTTCCCTCTCAGTATGTGAGGAGATGGGAGGAAAGTCGGCGACGGTAAGACGTGCCGTCACCTCGGGAGCTGGCCTCCAGCAAAGCCCTATCCCACAATTAGGGTAAAAAGTGCTTTTTGTGAGGGGATGGAGCGCCTTCATACTGGCTTCCACAGGCAGGAAGGAAACGTTCAAGCACCCTGACCTGTACGTCCCAGAGCGAGCGCAGGTGGAGCTACCGGAGCTTACGAACTGAGCTGGCTCCAGCCAGCAACTTCCACAGGGCGCGGCAGGCTAGAAACCCCCAAGTACTCACCTTATTAATCACATTTTCCATGAGTTCCTCAGGAGACGCTAATATTTAGTAGCCAGGGATAACAACCGTTATTTGAGAAGAACACATTGAATTGTCAGTTCCCCGCAAAATAAAGACAGGGATTTCTATTGTCCCAGAAACCCAGAGAGGGGTGCTGAGATGTGACAGATATGAAAGTTCTTAAGAGTTTTTAAGAAGGAAGTTGCCATGCTCAAAGCCTTTGCCAAGTTACTTACAATAATGACAACTTTGAAAGGAGTTTGTAGCTGTTTCTCCAACTTGCTCAGAAGGTCAAAACTGACAATGTTGACCAGGCCAGCTCGCAGGCGGTCCTTCCCCGTCACCACGACATTGATGCAGTCCGGGCCCAGGGACGGCAGCCACCGGAGGAAGGCCTGGGGGTGACAGGAGAGACACCAAAACAACGACGTGACCCAGCAGCTGCGGGCTGCGCCCCAGCCACGCCCCAGCCACGCCATCCACTGCGCTTCTCACGCATCGAAGCACCAGCGCTTCCTCCATCCAGGCCGGCCCAGCACCGTAGCCGGCGCTTCTTCCTCTTACCCATCCACAGCCCCCACTTTTCACCAAAGGATGCTCCCTCTTTATGAACCAGTACTTGTTCGCTGTCACTATGTGGCGTCTGTGGTCTTTAACTAGATGGCCACTTTCTGCAGGGACAGAATGACCCTTATTAAGGGGAATTTTTAGCAGAGCCCAGTACCCCAAGACAATGATGACGACGGCAACACAGACGTCCATATTTTCCACAAAACCACCTCCTCTCCTTGGAAATCTTGTCATCTCTGGCCGAAGCCGGGACCTGGGGCCAATGGAAGGCGACCCCGTGCCCGTCGGCAGCCGGTGTCTGGGTGCTCCCCAGAAGCTCCTGGGCCAGCTCCTCAGACACTGGGAGTGCTGGTTCTGTCTCGTCTCAAAACTGCTTATAATCAGATGGTCTTTGTCTCTCGTGTAGAATTTATGTGGGAATTTAACATGCAAAGCAAATGTGTCTGAACTGTAATTCTGCGAGGCATCAGTGGCTTTCCAACCACAAGGATAGGAATGGAGGCGTTGTTCTGACACACTGGAAGGGCACACGTGGGCATCAGATGGGCTGTCTGCAGGTAGAGCTGCCTCCTCTGTGACCTCAGGAAGCAGGTGAGGCGTGAGGAAGCCGGCACCTGCCAGGAGCGGCATGAAGCCGGGGAAAACGGCGGATGAAGAACTCGGCTTCCTTCTTCACTGAGCTTTTCCTTCACTCACAGAATCACCGAGCCCCGGGTTACCGGCTACAAGGCCGAGGCTGACGACCACACAACGTTCATGTCAGGTTACTGAGCCACGGGGAACGTGGTGGACAGTGACCACCCTGCCCATGCTGCCTTCTGCAGGTGAACACCCTGAGCCTCGACGGCAGGAGACGCGACGCCAAGGCCTGTACTGCTCCTTGTCAGCAGCGGCCCTGGTGCTTCGTCACATGGAGATTGTTTTATCTTCTGCAAATCTGTTAGCACATCATGTCTACTGCACAGGGCTCTTCCGGGCTTAATGGCAATGAAAGAGTAAAAATATTTTGAAACCTAAACATACATATGAAAGGTGCTATTTGCAGGGGCATTAAGGTGCCCAGGAGGTGTCTGCCAGCAGACTGAGTTGAGTCTGAGCTTGCCAATTCCTTGATTTTCTTCCCTAAAGACATAAAACCTGATTCTGACTCAGAAAGGCCCGAGCTTGGCCTTAGGAGGCCGCCTCATCTCTCTTCCTGCCTCAGACAGGCTCTTCAAAGCTTCCCAGGGCCTGGCCCCGACTGTTACTTGATCACTCTAACTTGAGAACGTTTATTAAAATCACGGGGCAGAGAACCCACCTGCTCCCAGGTGAAGCGCACAGACGACGGCACCACCACCAGGAGCGGCCACTCCTTCCGGTAAAAGGCCGCGATGCAGATGGCCTGGATGGTCTTCCCCAGGCCCATGTCGTCAGCAAGCAGCAGGCGGCCTCTTTTTGCTATGGCAAAACTGAGCGCAGACGAGGTAAGGAGAGCAGCCCCGCGTGGGGCCACCAGCCAAAGCGCCTCACGCCGCACGCACAGCTGCCCGCTCTGCTTGGTGGGGCTGCCCGGCGCGGCTCTGCCAGAGACCTGCTACCCAAAGAGGGGGAGCAGGACCCACTAGGGCACAGAATAATTTTAACAATACAAGCCAAGATAGGGAAAATGGGAGATGGAAAAGGTAGGGAAAGACCTAGAAGGTCATCAGGTAGAGGAAGCCTTTGTTTTTAACAAAGCTCACTCTGCGCCCAGTGGGGAGGCCCAGCGGGCGGGGAAGGCCGCGAGGAGGAGGAGCACAGGCGGGCGGCTGTCAGTCCTTTCCTTCCTTTGCACAGGACCCTTTTCACCCACACCACCTGAAAACAGATCTAGCTGGTATTATTTCTGGAAGGGCTATCAAGACCTCCTCTTCCTTCTCAAACGCCCATATTTTTACAAGATGGCAGGTTGAAATGTGTCCTTTTACTTCTCCCAAGAAATGCTGGAAAAAAGGACAGGATCGGAATTGGTTTATCTTTTTGACTTTCTGTAACAAGAGCACTTGACTTTCTTTTGAACATCAGCACCTTTCAAGTAACTCGGGTGGGGCAGGCCCAGTCCTTCAGCCTGATCCTCTTCCGGGGACGGGTCGACCAAGATTTCTAAGCCTGGCAGGCCACAGTGACTGGGCTGGTGCTGCCACCAGATTTAAGGTATCCCAGACTCACTAGGAAAAAGGTGCTTCTACTGGCTGCTGAGCCGCGGATGTGCGTCAGTGGCCTGGGCAGCCCTCGCTGAGGACTGGCTGGCTGGGAACAAAGTGAACTAAGAAGAAAGCAGAGCTGTCAGAGGGACAGAGTCCTGATGAGAGCTTCAGAAACCCTGGGTTTTCTATTCCACACACCGAGAAAATTCTTAAAACTAGTCTGAGTTGGGTTTCTGCACACCTGCAACAGAGTTCTGATTAACTTACAGAGTTTGAAATCACTGGTTACAATTGGGCTTTGGTAACAGCACACCTGGCTGCTTACGGCCTGTATCATTCCAGACGTCTGCGAAAGACGAGCGTCTGAAAGGAGGGAGCACTGAACCCAGCTGGTGGTGACTGACGAAATCTCAGTAAGAGGAAAGAGCAAGGACTTACTTGACTCCAGCTCTCTGGAAGGGCATTAGGTTAGATACCAGCTTGGCATCCACTTCAGAAAGGTCAGCCTCAGGGATGTCTGCTGTGAGTGTCGTCTTCTCCAGCTGAGAGGCGAAGGCCTGGACCAGTGTCTTGGGGAGAGGGTCCAGTTTAACTTGCGGGAGGCAGCGCACACGTGCAACTGGAAAGAACAGGGAGTGTGAACGGGAGTGCTAACGCCTGAGAGGTCTGGGAAAAGAGGGGCCTTGGAAAAAGAAACTTCTGTGGCTGGAATGTACGGCCTGCCATCTTCTTAAAAAAGTAACTGGAGAGAAAACTGGTGGCTGACAGATGCATCCCAGGCAAAGTACATCAACCTAGCAAATTAGCTTTGCTTCTTTATTCCTTAATTTGGACAAGTAAGTGGGCAATCAGCAACGCGGAGTTGATTTTAGTGTTTTTGTAACCGACATATTTTTAAACTGAATTAAAAAGTATCTTCATATTTCCATACAACTATTTAAGGACCTATAGTTTTAAAAAATCAGCATAGAAAAAGCAGGACTTAGAATAAATCTCATCTTGTTTCCATCCCCTTTATGTTTTCTTTTGGTTTTGATGTTTGAGAAGTCCGAGAAGTCCAAGTTGTTTGCTGTTGGCAGGCAAGGAGGTTTGGTATGGACAAGCTGTCAGGAGCGTCCCGGACAGCTGAAAAGGACAACAGTGTCACTGACAGACAACAATACCAACAGAGTGCAGAGTCCACGCAAAGGTCACTAAGTGATAAAAATGCACATGGACTGGCTCACAGTGGACCCTTTCCAGAAGGGAATAACGATCTCACCTCAAAAAGGGAAATCCCCAGTAGTGATCTCAGCGGTGAAGCTCTGGTCTGGAGGTGACCTGAGAGCCCTTACGGAGCCCAGAGCAGATGCTGGCAAGCTAAAGCCTGTGGCTGAGTTGGTCTATTTTCATAAGTAAAGGTTCAGTGCCAAACAGCATGTCACCCTCTTTAGAGATGCTCTGGCCGCCCTCACTCTACAGTGGTGGAATGGCGCAGCTGGGACTGACTGCAGGGCCCACAAAGCCTAAAATATTTACTATCTGGCCTTTTACAAAAAAAACCTTACCAACTCCTGCCAAGTGGAGAGTCTAAACTACTAAGAATGACCTTCAATTACAGCTTCTATTTAGGGGTCACTGTTTTCCTTCCAAGTGTGCTGCTTCGAGACTCTTACATAATGGAAGGGGAACTCTTTTAGTCAGACATTAATTCAAGTGGGAAAAATTAAATACTTGGAATCAACATGGAAATGAAAGCAAATGACTTTCATTGATTTTGCATTCTGAACATCATCATTTTAAAATTAAGAGAAAATGGGTATTCTAAAGAGAAACAGAAAGGGAGTAAGTCAGAGATACAAGCAAAACATGCAATTCAGGGACGAGGGGAAGAAGACAAGGTGAACATAAAAAAATTGAAGATGAGAGACCTAGAGGTCCCTGGTGGCACAATTCTTATTGAGCAACTAATCATAGACGGGGTCCTGGGGTACAGCTCCAAGGCGGCCTTCCCTTTTATCAGCATCCTCTGAAAGTCACCCCTGATTATAGATCTTCAAGTGCTCTGTCTCCTTTCCCTTTTCAGGGGCACCTTGGGTGACTCCTAGTAATCCACCAAGGGGCTGATTGTCCTCAGGAATCCAGTACAGGGAACCAAGAATATTTCATTTCTACTCAAAATTACTTGACGCTCTAATGTTGCTTGTTCTCCATTCTACATGGCATGTATTTGCTGTCCTCACAAGAGATTCCAAATCATCAATTGGCTACTAGTGCAAATCCTGATGGAACTATTGAGAACTGAGTCTTCCCTGTCCTTCTGTAAATCTATGCGCCAGATATTTCTGGAAACAGTTTGCATGAACAGAATCACCACGACTGGAAATAAGGTAAGGTTGATAGCTTTCATAGAAAAGAGACTGTCCATATGGATGCAGAAATACATTTTATGTCTCCAAATGAAGTCTGAACATGCTGATAGCTGCACACTTCAGGAGACCAAGCACTCCATGTGCTTTCAGAAGCCATTTTCGTTTTAATCCTAGTGATCCTCAAAACACCAATAGCTGATGAAAAGCTACAAAAGGGCTGATGATCCGGCTGGTGTGAAATGTGGTGCTGTAAGCATTATATTCTTTCAGCCGCTCAAGAGGGAAAAATCAAGCCTGCTCTGTTTCCTACCAACTACTGTCTCTAAAATCCTATGCTGCTAATTCAGCCAACTGGGTGTGTTTCTAAGAAAGTCCCCATTTGCTGTCAACGACTGTCACTGTTGTCTTCTCCATGTGCTGGAGGATGACAGAAATGTGCTGTCTGGCTTCATGAGTCATCTCGAAGTCAGTTCTGTAAAATAGCTCTTTGGCAGAACACTACTGAACCATCCGGCAGAGAGAGGCTAATGTTTTCAAATAGCAGCAAGATCGCTGAGGGGGATGAGGCCCTTCTGGACTGGGACAGTCAGAGGAAAACAAAAGGTCTTATGCCAACTTCACTGTGGCAGAAGGCCTCGAGTCAATTAGAGAAGAGGAGGAAAGCTCTTAGATACGCCTTATCTGGAGAAGGTAATTGTCACCTCTTTTTCATCGAGCATTCATATAATCAGGTCGAACTGTCATTTCTCAATTAGTCTCACACACGCACATGTTCATAGCTCGGGGTCAGTAAACTAATTTCACACATGAGGAAGAAGACTCGGGGTGGGGAGGGAAGAGCAGACTCCCGGGGTTTGTGGGCTGTTAACAGAGGGGCCAGGACTATGCCGGGCACAGCACTGTCCTGCAGCTCTGTACCTTGCTCCTAATGGGTCATGTTCCAAACTCAAGGTGGCAGAGCAATTTTAGTCTTTTTTGCGCCACTGATTTTTATTGTGTTCCTGCAATGCTTCTGATAAATACTGCTTCCTTTTTCTGGTCCAAGCTGGGACCCCAATCAATGAAATGAGGAAAGTCAGTCTTATCCTCCACAGAACACTAATGATGAGGGAGCATGGACAACAGCAGTCCCAGCTCTAAGTCTGGAATTCTTAACTCAAGACCCACGGAATTACTAATATCCAATGCAAAATTTTATGTGTGGCCATTATGTGAATATTTTCTTCAGGTATTTCAAGGAATCTGCGGCTCCCACAGACGTGAAAGCATTACTGAATGCTGCGAATTGCAAGGCATGGTTTTCAACATGACATTTACCTGCCACTGCTGTATCCTGCTCTGTCGTCCCACACTAGTCAAACCCTTTAAGGCTAACATACTTACATCTTTCTGTAGTTGAAAAACAAGAGGTGAAAGGGAAAAATTCACTCTTACCCCTCATCAAAAGTTGGGTTTTGGCCAAAGTTTCAAGAAGCAGAGGAGTGTTCAGATTAAGTCAGTCCTCCTCTCTGGGTCAGCCAGTTTGCTGAGAAGTAGCACATCATTCACACTTAACCTTGTGGTTTGCACCAGGTCTTTCCTGAAGGACTCGAAGGCTCTTTCTTTATATTTAATTTTTGTCAGTAGGATAGATATGGATTAAAGCATCAATTTTTCACGAAGGGCTTCCAGAATGTTGAATTACCTACCTGATGTCACATAAGGAGACAAAGGGCGAAAACCCAGCTTTCCCCTCTTCCTCACAGCCCCAGCCTGCGGTGGGCAAGATGGCCGAGGACTTGGCAGTTTCCATTTCTCTTCTGGCCTAACCAGTATCAACAGATGCTGCCACCCACTGGCCAGGAGGCTCAGGGGGTCATGAAGGAGGAATGTAAGTTGTGCCAGGTGCTGCCCACTGAAGAATTGTGACAGCATGGGAGGCGCGAGGTGGACTGGCATTCTAGGGCTGGGAGGCTTAGATAGACCCATGTCGCCTTTTCTCAGGCATATCAGAATGTACTGCCCCACCCCAGCAGGACACAGAGGAGGAAAATGATAAGCCAAAACTGGCTTCTCCTTCTCGTAGTTCCATCTGTACACACGTCCCATCCCTTGATCAGACCCAAAAGTGCTCACTGAAACACTGAAGCGCCTCGTCCTGGGCTTCAGCACCTGGCAGAACTCAGCCCATAACCTCCAGAGACCCTTCTACCTTCATCAGCCATCTGGTCTTGGAACTAAATTGGGAGTCTGTTCTTAGCAGCTTCCATTTAAGCTAAGCAACCCCTGCTCACTTCTGACTCCCCAAGTCCACGTACTTGTATGATAACGGGACAGTTTCACAAACCTTGGGAACTTGACTGGCTTCCCTTCACCCTGATGGAATTAGAGGCCCTGGGCTTTTAAGGTGTTGTAAAGCTTCATCTCAGCAGATGTGGACACGGTCCCAGAAAACACCCTCACCTTTACTTGTTTCCTACACCAGCCTGGGAAGTTACCACATCAGAGGCGGAGTCTTTTAAAACATGTCCAATTTAGGGCAGATTATTAAAGCTTAAAAGAGAGTGATATAAAACTAGCAAGGTGTATATCTTACTCAGTTTGTTGTGTTCTTCCAAAAGAAAGTTCCACTTCTTGGTGTTGAGATCTGTAATGATAAGAAACAAATAAGCAAACAAGACACCTAGCTTTCCTGCTACATCATCACCCTCACTCCCTGGTCTCAGAAACCTCTAGCATCTGGGCTGACGTGGCTAGTCTCACGCATGGCACTGTGACACAGAAATCCAGAGAGTATCTGCCCTAAACGTTTTCATAGAATTCAGAGCAGTCAAACAGCCAACACACAAACAAGAGTTCTGCCACTTTCTGGCTGTGTCACTTTGGGCAAGTTATGTAACTTCTCTGTCCCTCTGTTCCCACATCTAAAAATGAGGCAACTACAGGCCCTGCCTCGGGTACTTGTGAGGATTACATGACATTTAAATGTCTAATGCTTATAAAAGTGTGCTGGCAAAACACATTACACAAAAAAACTATAAATTATTCTATAGTTGCTCTACCACCTGCTGACTAGTATGGTGTTGCACACACACCAGTATTAACAAAGAAGGGTGAGCGTGTCACTCCCAACACTGGCTAATTACTGAGAGGTTTCCCTCCCACCCCACCTCCCGAGAAAATCAAGAAAGGTGCAACCCAAATGCTTTCTGGGCAATAAAAGCAAATCATCCCCATCTAGTCAGGGAGAAAGCAAGGTGGCTGGGGAAAAGAGCACCATGGATACAGGCATGAGCTTCAGGAGGAGAGAAATGTGGCCTAAGAGGACTCTGATAGAAAGGTCAACAGCAGAGAGATTTTTCTCGCTATGAGCAGAGTGCGGGTGACACTTCCTGGCAACATCTGGAAGAGGCAGAGCAGCAAATGTGAAAGCCCATAAATCAAGCTGTGGTGAAAATAATCCAAGCGTGGTTTTCAGGTGTCTGGGATGGATAGGACTGGGTGTGCAATTTCAGTTTTTCAACTATTTACACTCCCCAAACAGCAAACCAAGTCAGGAGTGTGATTTCAAGACTCAGATGCCCTGGATTTCCCTTTCAAAGGCACCCCAAACAGTCTTAGGGGGCTGAAAAGGCAAAAACCTAGGTCCTGTGGGAGCAGCTCATCCCAGGATTCAGGCTGAGCCTGGCATATCTCCCCCAAACCCTGCTGCTCACCAGGTAAAACTCTGTGCCCTCAAAGGACAAGTGTCAGTCAGCATCACCTCCTCCTCAAGGAGCCCCGCCCTGGCAAAGTGCTCACAGAACACGTAACTCTACATGGGCTTTGTCCCTAATGGTGTCGGACATGATGTCTCACAGACATGAGACTTCAAAGGTTTACTTTCTACTTGTCTAAGTACTGATCCATAAAAGCTGCATCTTTTAAAATTTTTTATAGGTTTTTTTTTTAAATATTTATTTATTTATGCACACAAGTTGGGGTACAGGCCAGAGGCATGGGGCGGCGAGAGGGTTCACCAGAGACAGAGTGGGGAACAGAACAGGCACACTGATGGAAATACACTGCTGAGGGGAGCAGCAGGCCAGGCAGGAGAGGTCTGCTGTGCCATATGGGAATCTCCCCGGCTGGGCGTCGAACTCGTGTCGCTGCTGCCGACAGCTTCACAGTGCAGGGAGGCCCAAAAGCTACATTGTTTTGCAAAATGACATGGCCTGATCTGAGAATGAAACCCAGGAGTTCAGAATTCTATATCCAGCTCTGTCCCTTATCCTGACTGGGTGGATTTTGAAAAATCTCACAATAAAGCAAAACTGTGCGCTTTGGCCAGTGATTTTTCATCTTATCTGATTATTAGACTTACCTGAAATTTTTCTGAAATACCAAAAGCCAGGCCCCACCTCAAACAAACTAAGTACCTCTGGGCACTTCCTCTGAGTGGGCCCAGCAGCCTGGACCTCACTGAGTCCTGCAGGTGGTTGTACCACCTGCACAGGCTGAAAACCACTGTCTTACTCTACAGAGTGGCATTTATTTTTATGCAACCAGGTGCTTTTCAAGCCCAGCTAAGGTCAAAATAAAAATGGGTGGGGTTTAAAAGGCTGCTGCAGGAATTTCCCTGCTTCTACCAGGAAGGCACTAACCAGGGGTCTGGGGAAAACCATGGGTTTCTCTCTTTGGGAGGCCTTGAAGGACAAAACATGCCCCACCAAGTGCCCTGATTTGAACAATTCAGGCATCAGTTTTCTACAGTGAGAGAAGATCAGGAAGGATCTACTGAGAAAGTCATGTCTGAATAACCTCTTCTGAGATCACAGTCCACTACACATCCTGGGAAGAAGACAGAGACCGATTACCATAATTTCTGGAATTCATTTGTTTAAACAGTGCGATCAAGTCTTCTGTCCCCCTGATATCTGCCTCGAAGCGGGTCCTGGAGATGAGCAGGCACCGTCCTTCGACAAAGTTGAGGGAGGTGGCAGGCGGCAGGCGGCACTGGGCCACTGTGCTGCTGCTGCCACCACCACTACTGCTGCTGCCGCCATGGTTACCACTGCCGCTGCTGCTGCCGCCACTGTTACCACTGCCACTGCCGCTGCCACTGCTGCCACCGCCACCGCTGCCACCGCCACTGCTGCCACCGCCGCTGCTGCTGCTGCCGCCACTGGCCAAATCCAGAGGCTCCAGTGTGACCGTGGGGAGGCGCTGGGTCGCTTCCACTGCCGAGGAAGAAAAGGACAGAGGTTTCTCTAGATTCCACATGTGGGTGCAACCACCCTGGATTTACTATTCTCCCTCTGGCTTAATTCACTGAGCATAATCCCGTCCAGCTCTCCCATGCTGCAGCAAATGGCAGGCCTGTATCTTTTTGGGTCGGAGTAGTATTCCGTCATGCATATATACCATCTACTCATCTGTGCTGGGGCATCTGGGTTGTTTTCTATCTTGGCTATGTACAAAGGCTCAGACAAAGGCAGGCTGTAAGACTGACCCTTGAAAGCAGATCTGAGACACCAGGAGGGGATGGGGGGGAGCAGAGCACAGAGCGGGGAGAGTGTGGTGGGTGAGGAGAGCATAGAGGGTGAAGGACTGGAGGGCTTTGGTGGTGGGAAAACTAGGTGACTGCTACTGAGGGGAGAAATCCTATATTGTGAGATAGAAGAAGGGGAGGGGAAAGGAAGGGAGAGAAGAGGAAGGGGGGGAGGGGAGGGGAGAGAGGGAAAGGGAAGGGAAGGAGGAGAGGGTAGAGATGATAACCCAGAGGACTTTCTCAAGGCCCTGGAGTGCTCAGGCAGTCAAAGGCGGAGGCGGGGCAGGGTCAGGAGGACTTCTGATGGCAGGTAGGGGAGATAAGGCATGGTTATTCCGGGAAGGCTTACAAGGGTGTTTTCATCAGGGCTGCAGGAATTTTACTATTTTTGAACTCTTCTGCTGCTTAAGTTTTCAAATTAAAAAACCCTAGAACTCAGAGAAATAAAGAGGAGGAAGAGGGATCTCACCAGGATGAGTAAACTCACCATATCATTTCCATTACTGTGTGGGAGAGGCCACCAAAGCCAACACTCAGCCCACGCACCTCTTCCTCTTTCTACATCACTACCTGTCTACTGTCTGGGCAACAGGAAGAAGACACAGGCCCATAAGGCCATAAATGCACATTCTGGAGCCTGATTTTGTATCACTGAAGTATTTCATGGATGAATAGATTTGACTACATAAAGCTAAACTGTGAAGACACAAACTGAATCTAAAGACAAAACTACTGAATAAAGATGCTTACAAGAAGTATAAACAGAACTCATACTTTAAAAAAACATAGTAAGACTACAAAAGATAAGCAGAGAAGTAATCAGTTCAAGAGGAGGAAACTGACTAGAAAACGTCTGGAGAAATGTTCAACTTCACAAATGAACAGAGGAATAAAAAGTCAGTTTTTACTTTATCAAATTTGCAGGATTTAAAAAAATAGATCACCTGCATTACTAGTTGGGAATAAAATCTTATGGAAAATAATTTGGCAATACACAGAAAGAACTCTGAAAAGCGACCATAATGACTCAACTTTAGGAATCTCCCCTAACAAATGTATCTGTAAGAATCTATAGACAAAGGTTTCCTTATGGCTTGAAGACTAGAAAAAGTAGGCCATATGAAAATGATACCAAAAGAAAACAATTTAAGCATTTATAACACAGTTACACAACAGACTGTTTTACAGTCATCAATATTTTTTAGTATGAAATTTTAGAAAAAGTATAAAAACCAGTAGTAAGTTCAACAGCGTGAAACCATTCCTTTGAGGGTCAAAGTAGCTCAACAGTTGCCCCCACATTTTCAATGCTCACAGTTAACTGTTACCATTCACCACTAAACTAAAAATGCTTCTACTGAACACTAAGTAAAAGAAGTAAGGTGAAAAAAACATTACATATATAAAATGTGTATATTTTAATGCAGAGGAAAAAAAGTTTAAGAGGAACAAACCAAAATGTTAACCGCAGTTAACTGAGTGGGGAGTATGAAGGATAGCTTTTGTTCTTTGCACATTCGTTCTAAGATAAGAATATGGCTGGCTTATAAAAAGAAAAATCCAGAGCTTTCCCTAAAGTAAAATGACAGAAAGATTGAGAGACAGTTTACATATGCTCCTGTGATGAAAAGCATAGTCTAAGAAGACACAACAACTGCAAAGCAAACTGAAAATGAAAGAAGGATGAATGCACAAACCTGAAACTCAGGAGGCCTCAAGGCTATCTCGGTACCTAAAAGATCACTATGCAAAGCATCGGTAGGAATCCAGAAGGGCTAAACAAGTCATACTCAGTAAAATCCATTGAAAAGCTGTACAGAGAAACTTGTGCCCAATAAACACTTTTCAAAAACTCCACACATTACAAAAACTACCACACCACCCAGAAACCCTAAATGAATCTGCAAAAGCAGAAGTCATCCAGGCCACATGCCCTGGTTAGATTAGATTAGACAACAGGAGTAAAAGGATGACAAAACAAACAAAACCGGGATAGTAGAAATCACTGGTTTAAAATGAGCAATGAGAACCAGAGGTCAAGAAAGATCCACGACCCTAACCCGGAGCACTGGCTTTCCCCCTTCTCACACCTAACAGACGGATTAAAGTAATAATGAAGATGAACACCCCACCCACCCACCAAACCCACCTCCCCACTCTGTCAGGTCACCAGCAGCTATCAAAGAAAGATACCCCACCTAAAGCCATATGTTTCTAGAAGGCGATACCAAGGACCAGGAAAAGAAATGGGAAATTCTGAGGGAACTGCCCTATCACTCCCCAGAAACTGCACTGATGGTGCCAGAGAATTCTACCTCATGCCCCAAATTTGCAGAGGCTATGATCTAGGCATGCACCCTCATCTTTTCACTTTCCAAGCTTGGCTAGAGGGATGGGGGTTGTTGGGGGAGAGATGACTTAATACTGGACACCAGGACACTCAGGATGATGCTTTAATAAGGAATCATCCCAGAGAAGGTGCAGAAGAGTCAGTAAAATCTCAGAAGACAGAGAGGTCCATGCAGGGACCCAACAGTGACCAGACTCGGCTGGGGTTGGCCCAGATAATTCCCGCTCGCCGCCTTCAGGGTAACTAGGTGCAGAGAGTGCTACGTGCTGAACCGTTAACCACTGGGGCAGCTGTCTGAAATAGCTGGAGACAGAAGCCCAGCGGAACTACACTCTGCCTAGGTTTGAATCCCAGCTACACAACTTGTCCGTGGTGTGACTTGTTAGTTATTTAATCTCTCTGGTTTGTTTTCCCATCTGTAAAATGCTTACTATAATAAGAATTCGCATATATAGGGGCTGGGAAAAACCTGGCATGTAGCAGGCTCCATTAAGCGGCAGGTCTTATTAATATTGCCAGTGACCCTCGATGCTTGCCACAGCGAGAAGGGGCGCCAGTGACGGATGCCTCAAAAGTCATCTGAACCACAAGCTAGATACCACTTCTGTCACTCCAGAAGACTTTTCAACATCAATGCCTCCTGACGATGTGAGGGGCAAAGACACACCTACTTACTCAGGGTGCTGTAATCGGTCATGCTGAAGTTCCACGTCTTGGTGGCAGGATCTGAAATGAAACAGAGAAGTACTTGGTCTGCTCACAATGAGGCTGATGACTGCAGTTATAACATGTACTTGGAAAGTCAATTAAAGCTTGTTTGACAAACGAATGAATGCTAAATCCAAAAGAGCTGACAAACTCCTATGACTTCCAAATCCCTGTGAAAACAAAGAGCAAATATAAATAAGGATAGTGCTTTTATTCCACAAAGTGGAATTCAAGTCAGGCCTTGAGTGTTCTGGGCCTCACCTAAGTGGGTTGAAACCCAGGGTAGTCAGGTCACAAGGCACGAGAAGGAGCATGTGCTCTGGGTGTTAACAACACTAGCTGTGCCAGGCTCTGCCTTTCCAAATGAACCAACCTGAGTACGTTTCTTTACCTTACTGAGCATGCTCCATCACCTTTAAAATGGAAGTAATTAACATCTACTTATCTCAAAAAATTGTTAGGCTTAAGTGCTACAGTGCATATAAAGCTCCTGGCAGGAGAACTGGCCTCTCAGTAAACATTCTTCCATTCTCCATATGGCTATGTAGCGGGCCCTAAATCTGGCAGCTGTTTGAAGGAACGTCTATTACAAAAGGAAATATGAGCTAAAATAGAAAAATTTCTAACTACTGGATGGACAGAATGTGCCAACACACCTTCTTCATATTTATGACAAACTGTTAGATTAAAAGAGACTCCAGAAATAGGAAAAAAAAATTCAAAAGAACAAGACGAAAGATTTATTACCATAAATTCTGCTGGGCAGACTCTTAAACACAGCAATGAGCTCTGCATTGTATCCAATCACCACCTGGAAACGATCTCCCTTCCTTACGCATTTCCCCTCCTTTTGGGATCTTCCTTCTGTTCTGGGTGTCACACTCCCTGAGCCATAATTGATGTTAGAAATGTTCCAGCCTGAGGTGGAGGGTGTTGCTGTCTTGGTCTCAGGATCCCTGGGAGGCTGTCGAGAGGATGAAGCTGGTGTCTCCTGGGATACCTTGGTTTTGGCCAGAGGCTCTGGAGTTGTGTTAACAAAGGGCATCGACATGGTCTCATGTGAAACCTGAGGATGTCCTTGACTTAACTTGTTACCCAAGCTCTGTCGCTTGGAGACCTCTGGAGGACTTTGTGCCAAGGGAGGGGACATAGCAGTGAGAGTCACTTGACTTGGTAGGTTGTGTCTTGGGCTGGCTGTGGACATCTCTTCTTGCCTCTTCCACGTCCCTTTTGCCTGTTCTGGCATGCTAGGATGAAAACTGTGGGAATTATGAGGTCTTTGGTCCCCATTAGATGAACTACCAGGATTCTGTTGCTTGTGAATGACACCATGTCTCACTGGCTTAAAAGGATCCCTGGGGAGATTCTGAGAAGGTCCCTGCTTGGTCTGGGAAGCTTTGGCAGAAGTGGAGGAGCCTGAGGCTGAGCTCTGACGCTGCTCTGCTAATAATTTCTCAGCTCTACGGGCCAGAGCCTTTTGTCGATTCTCTTCAATCTTTTTCTTCTGCTCCTCTGTCAGAGGCAAGGACATTTTAATGGGAAAATGCTTATGGAAGAATGTCAATCTTTAAATGCAAACTTGGCAGAAACTGAGGAAGGAAAAAAAGATCGAAACAAATGTTAAATGTGGGAGAGCTAAGGTGCCCACACCTGAGGGGAGAAATCCGACACTGTCAAAAATTAACACAATATAAAACAATGATACTTCATTAAATTAAAATGAAAATGAACGCTGAATGAATTTTTCCTGCCCCTACCTTGATTTTTAAGAAATTTTGTCCCAGGAAATGTATAGAGTGGACACCGAAAGGATATATTAGTTTCTTTTATAATAAAACACACACACACAGCACACACAGCATGGAACATATGTTAATAAAATGACCCTGACAAAACAGCAAAAAGCAAAGCTGGATCAAACCCAAAGCTAAAAAGAGATTTCAGCTGCAATAATTCTTTTCCTCAATCCCCACTCACCCCAATGTTAGTTTTTAGATCCCAAAGAAGTTACAAAATATAACCTAAATTCATCAGACAATGAGAGGGGCAATATTTCACACTAGAAAGATAACGGATTTAGACTGACAGACCAAAACAGCCACATACCATGCTCTGACACGTGTTAAAGTACCCTCTTTTTCAACCTGGAAGAAGGAAAAAAAGCATTAGGTTCACAGACTGTACACTTAATTCATCCCTCAAATTCACTCCTCTTACTTCTGGCCCATCAGTCTGCAGTGGTGAGGTGTAAGCCACAGAGCATATGGCCTTACTGCCTGCATTTAGAAAAGCACCACCAGGGAGCAAAAAGTCACTCAGAGAAAGATTTTTAAAAAAATAATCCAAGCTTACTGTACAAATTCAGATGCCACATAAAGACCTAGGGGGTAAAGTTTATCTGCCATCTCACCATTCATTCATATCACCGCTAATAGCTTAAAGCACAGATCTGTTCCTCTAGCCCTATCTATAGACACACACCATGTATTTGGGGGGGGGGCTATATGATTTTATTACAAGCTAGGTTATATACATTGTTTTGTATCCTGGTTCCTCTATCCCTTCCCTCCCCCCCCCCCCCCATCAATTTACTCGGGACATTTTTCCATGGGCTGAGTCAGTTTTACAATATTCTAGAACCAGGGAGCTGGATACCAATTTCTGTTTGGATCAGACTCAGTAGCCTCCACCAACTATGATGTCATGTAATGCTTTCAAAGATGACACAGTGCATACTTCGGCAACACAGTTTTGGCCTGAAAGGGGCACGAGGCAGTCAAGGTTTCCCTCCAACTGGGACTCTTTCCACCACAGCTCCACTAACATTTATCCCGAGACCCTCCACTCTTCCAAGCACAGGCACGGGCTTTGTTCCCGGGGTACAACTGAAACCCCTGGGCTCCCTGGGCGACACACTACTGCCTAACTTTCCAAGTAGGGTTCTCCTGCATCCCTAAACAATGCAGGTCAACGGCCTGGTGCGTTAACTGCCCCTACTGGCCAGGGGAGGCGAAGCCATGGGATGAAGTCCCGCGGATCAGTCCCAAACCATAAAGTTATCCCAAAACATGGACTCCCCACGTGCTGTCTTTGCAGGGACCTCTGTTCCCACCCAACTGCAGACGGGCCCCATTGTGGCCCGGAAGGAAGGGAACGCCACGCCCCAATCCCACCCCTATGAGTCACCCTTCCCCGTGGCTCCTCCAGGGTGGCATTTGGTACCATCTGCCTCCGTCGCATTCCTCTCAGTCTACTTTCTCACCTAGTGAGGTCTAGAACGCGAGCCACAGTTCAGGGAGGACCATCAACCTAGGCGCGCCTCCCCAGCCCTCCCGACTCAGATTTCTCTTCCGGGTGGGACGTTAGAAGCAGGTATCCGAGCTGGGCCTGTTCGGGTGCTTTACGGTAGCGCCTGGGGTGGGGGCCCCTCGCCAAGGAACTACATTTCCCAGCGGGCGACACAGCGGCAGTTACCTTCAGAGACGGTGGGAGTGATAAACTGGAAGCGCGAAGCTGCGCTGCAAGGTCTTCTGGAATTAGTAGTTTGCGCCAAGGACATGACGGCAAATAGGCGCAACGTCGTGGGCGTGGCGTGGTGGGAGTGGTGCACCCTGGGAATTGTAGTTCCAGCGATGGTCCAAGCACGTGACCATGAAACCTGGGGAGGTTAGTTTCCCGAAACGGAGTTTCGCTGTCAGAGCTACCTCTAGGGGGCGTCCCTCACAGTCAGACGGCTTTAGTAGCTCTTAACATAGTAGAAAACGACCTCCCACCCCTTGTCAGTTCTAGGTATTGATTGTCTTGCAATTTAAGCCCCACCCACTGTCCCAACCCCAGCCTTCCCAGAACGAAAGAGACTGAGAATCAGAATAGTCCTCTTCATCAGTCTTTGTGCTGATTGTTTAATTAAATTTCTCAATTTAATCTTCATTATGACTGTACAAAACCGTTATTCTTATCTCCATTTTACAGACAGGAAAACAGAGATGAGCCTTGTTAATCTATTTGTGATTCAGAAGGCCCTGTTCTAGAGAGATGATTAGTAAGCTGACACTATCAGAGTCAATTTCCTCCTGTCCCCACTCCTCACAGTCAGTCCACACTTGCTGGTTGGTGGTAGATATTTTCCTCTGTCATCCTGCTGCAGGACAGGAAGAGGGACACCCCAAAAGCCCCAAACCTGCCTGCTCTAAATTGGTTCTGCCTTCTGCTGCACCAAGACAAAACATACTCTAGTGTGTAAGACCGTCAATGGAAAGGGACATTAATACAATTAGTGTGCAATACAAAGAAGACAAAAAACATGGTTTCCAAATCAAGCACCAAAGTTACGTATCCCCTCATGGATAAAAGTCCACCCAAACGGGATTGGTCCAAAGCAAGGCCCAAAAGCCTGCCACAAGTCTAAAGCACCTTCCAGTGAGGGCCCATAAAAAAGGGTCAGAAACAGTCAGACAAGTCTGGGAGGAAAAGAGCAAAATCAAAATCAAGATA